>MU795032.1:0-80807 GCA_027886305.1 Lentinula aff. lateritia
GCTATTGCTTCGAGCAAAGTACTTTACTGTGCTGCTCAGCAAGGGGGTGTGTTGAACGCGGCTATGCAGTTCACACGCCACTAATATGATCATGTTAGTGGCGTGTGAACTGCATAGCCGCGTTCAACACATATGTGGGGGATCATCAACTACTGCTGGCAGGGACAGAGCAGTGGGCAACCTTGGGAAACAATAGGAGGTGCATGAGGTTAAGATGGAAGGGAATACTCCGTACGTACGTACAACAATGGACATTACATATAAGTAGAGGCAGTGTTATTAGTAGATACTGTACAGTACAAGACTTAGGCCACATGTGGCGGCAGCTCGAACACCTCAGTTGCTTTCTAGTCAACTGAGGTGAGCTCCCAGTATATTTCCCACTTAGGCAGCCACACTCACATAAGTAGATATACACTGACAGGTACTTAGGGGAGTTCTAGTTGCTTTCTAGTCAACTGAGATATACACTAACAGCTCAACATCATTCCGGGGTCACTGTATAAAAGGACCTGGGAATGGCTGTATAAGATTCTGCACAAAAAAAGAACCTACAGATGAAAATTACATACTAATGGGCGTCTCTTTCGAGCGCTCGCCAATCCTTCCACCTTCATGTCGACAAACAGTGAGTCTACCATCAAATAACTTTCTGACGTAGGATGACCTGTGCTTTAGATATTCCTCATTCTAGCTCTTCCAGGCGAGAAAACGAAATTCTCTGTACGGTATCGCCAATAATTAATCATCCTCGACTCGTTCACTTAAAGATCCTATTATTCCAAGATAGCACGGGAAAAAGAATTTGTGGAACTACATGAACAGGTTCAGGTGTGCTATAGTACTCTCGTGTCATGTTTGCCTTTTCAATTATCTCATTAGACCAGCGTACACCTGTTGGACTCTCTTGAATCGTTCCTGTCTACATTCCAGAAGGACCTGACCGCAGTGTCGGGTCAAATATCAGAACTGCAGGACAGGAGCAAAGATATTGACAACAGGCTCAAGAATCGACGGGTTCGTTTTCATCTACTACGTATGTCCCTTGGTTGCACGGGCTGACGCGTTTGATTAGAAAATTGAGAAGCCGTTGGCAAGCCTCATTACCGACATCATTATACCGCCTTCACTCGCAATGCTTATTTTGGACTCACAAGTCGGCGAACCATGGATTGTAGCCATAGACGAATTTGAGCGACATTTGCAAGTGATAAAGGCCCGTTTGCGAGTCAAAGCTGCGAGGGATCTAGGGGATGTCGCGGAAGGTCTACGAATAGTAGTATGTCTTCCTTCCTCGTCGTCCTTGTCTTGTCACCTACCGTACTCCAAGGCGGCAACGAAGCTTCGGGTATTTTTCTTGGCCTTATTTCAACCTATCCGCAATTCTGTGACAACCAACATGCAAGTGATGCAAACCTCAGTCCTGATCAAGTATCGGCCACTATTTGCATTTTTAAAACGACAGGCAGCTCCTGTAGCTCATGAACTACAGAGATCATACGTCGGAGCCGCACGCGTATACTATGAGACCGGGTTCAGACGATATGCTCGGTGTTTGGGCGTCATCAAGGTGATACGCCGTTCCCGCCTGAAGTCACTGTTGGTGCTCATATTTTTAGGCACGTACAACGGAACGGTTCGATTTAATAGTTCAGGAGTTAGAAAAGTCGGACGATATCCCACTCGATATTGAACGGCTCTCAAATGCTCAGTTTGACGGACCCAGCGTTACATTATCGTACATGGCTGACGATAAGACCTATGTAAACGTTTGTCTCCTGTCCGTGTCTCTTTACTCAAATGCTCCATCCAACTTGTAGAAAGAATACCCTGAAGCCCTTTTCCGATCACTCTTACTCGTCTTCATGGATAATGCCACCGCTGAATACACGTTTGTGAAGACGTTTTTCACTGTAGAGTCTACACTGCCTACCCTCGATTCCCAAAAGTCTCTTCTATCCCCTTCTACTCTTCTGAGTCCCATGGAGCGTCAATCTAACTCCGGTTCTGACTATGGCGGGCGGAACAGGGTCGAGAGCATATCCATTACAGGTACACCGAATTCTGCGACGCACACTGCACGCGAAGAACAGACCAATATCGATACTATTTGGAAACAAGTTTTCAATCCTGTATTAGAATATGTTCATGTAACATCTCTTCCTCACTGTCTATGCATTCATTCCTGCTCACTCATCGATAGACATTCGTCAAAACTGTCTTCGAACCGCCTCCACCGATCCTTCCCCTCCTCACCATGATTCGTCTTACAGAACATGTTGTTACAGAAATTGAGAATCGTGCTTGTCCTCCAGGTGTAACATTCATGTTTAGTCTCCGACTACAAATGTGGCCAATATTCCAAAAGCTCATGAACGACAACATCGAAGCGCTCAAGAAGCTAGCTGAGGGCTCAAGCGGTGGGTATTTTAGTCGAACAACAATTATCACAGAATCGACTGTCAAGAGTGTAAGGACATGTTGCGGCAAGATTGCGTGAAAATTGTGGTTAACGATTGTTCAGATATGTATTCGTTACATCAAGGTTTTCATTGCCTTCGTGATCCTCACAGAAAAAGAGGATGAGACGATGATATTCTCCAAGTACGTTGGATTTTCGCTCGATTGATGACACTGTTGACCATTCGTGCCAGCTTGCTACGGATGAGACAAGAAGTGGAAAGATTGATACAACGGTACACGAGTCAGACTAGTGATGCTGTTGCGAAGGCTACCGCCCAATCCACATTCTATGAAGTGCTTTTGCGAGGTTTAAATGTAGGTCAAGTTTCAAAATTTAAGTGATGCTCTTGTGACATTCAAATGACAGAGGAAGGTTCAGTCGGTAGCCCATCCTAAGTCTCAAAATGAACTCGCGTATTGGGGGAAGTTGGAGGAAGAAGCCAGGAGGAAAATTCTTTCTGTACAGCAAACGAGAGCAAGACGCTAACCATAATGATAACCTTATTATCTTCTATTAGCTCTTGATTGCTGGAAAAATATATCCAGTTGGGTAAAGACTACGGTTTCTGATTTGCCTTGCCGAAATCTTCTGCCCAAACAGAATTACCAAGTAAGATAGATTGTCCGTGTAATATATGTATCCTAAAGAGAGAATATGCTGTGATCTATTTCACAACGGATGATCTAAGAACTGGTTATTCGTGAGTTATACTAAAGTTGAGGACCACATTGACCCACCTTTGATCGGATTGTAGTGCAGGAAATGAGGCTTTAAGGAGACTTCCATTCTGCTTTCCCAAACCGAGCTTATTCAAAACATCTCGTACTTCACCAGGCCCAGCGGGCAAAGCACGCTTTTTCGCACTCCGTGGGCGTGTCTGAACAAATCTGCCCTCGCCTCCCATAACAGAAGACCCATGGTCCAATGTTGATATTGAACCGGGTCTCGCCAAATTAGGATTGGACATACTACTCCTTCCTTCGAGGGCTTCTCGAAGGTCAGTGACACCCACACCACGATTAGAACGAGCCAAACTTTGTAAAGATATGTTTTCGATGTGCATGAGACCAGGAGATATCTTCAGCAAAGGAGAAACGCCATCTCCACGGAGAGTGGCATCATATGTAGACGGTCGTTCGACGGCTACGTTGAATTCTTTGATCAGGAACTTCAATACTGTAATCAACAACCTACCAGTTCTCAGCGCTATTTCCGTTGACCATTGTTTCGAAAATGATGACAACAGTTGCTCCCTATCTGAACCGAAAACTTCTTGGATGCCAGAGTCCGAAGCCAACGCCGAGAGAACCGCTTTAGTATCAACACCCAACCATCTGGGAATGGAATCAATAGAAGAGATAGGAACTGATTTCTGAGGCGGGTGATATATTCCTATTTCGGCTGCTTGAGAGTCCAGTGGAAATAATGATGGTGGTAAGGATGCGAGAGCCTGTTTGAACACAGCAAGTTTAGCGCGCGAGAGAGAAAAAACAGAGTAAGACAGAACCTTTTCGGAAATGTCCTGCAGCTCAGTAGAACCCCATTCTTTACCAATGGCTAACCAAACTTTCGCAAGAACGTATCTGATCGTATGTACACGAGCCATGACCTCTGAAGAATCGCATTCGGATTGTTGGCATAAAGCATCAAGTGCTAACAGCATCGGTACTCCAATCATTAGACTGCGCACTGGCAACTGCTGATGAACTGCGATAAGTATATTTTGTATGAAGAGATAGTCAGAAAGAGTTGCCGAAGTTGAAGGCGAAAGCTTCTGCGATTTATCCAATAGCGAAAGAGCTGCCGCGATTTTCCTCGTTCGCGAATGAAAGGCACCAGGTCGTCGATCATGTTGAGACGACATGTCTCCGAATATACGTGTTTCCGGAAGAGGAGTGGCTGGCTCGATATTGACTTCGAGTTCATCCTTTGTCGATAGCCTGGGTGATGAATTGGAGGTACTTGAGGGATTGAGCGATGAGGAGGAGAGGATGTACACGAAGGCATAAACAGCGTGAAGAAATTTGTTACCCTGGTCGCTGGGATGCAATAAAGAATTCATATGTGCCGTTTGGGAGCCATCAGCAACGCGATGGAAACGCGTTTTGGTTTCAGCATCAGTCACGTCACCATGTTTGGGCATTTCGTGGACAATATAGAATGCTAACACATTTGCATAGTCTGCTCGTACTGCGTAGTCTGCATCTAAAAGGAGACTGATAGTATCTTGCCAGATTTCTGGAGGTACTCGAGCTCTCCGAGACCGCCGATGTTCAGGGTGGTCGTCATGCTTGACGTGTGGATCTGAGGAGAACGAGACTTTACTTTGTGGGCTTTCGTGCCTCTCGTGTTCGCCGTCGTCCGCTGCACTGATCAAACCTGCCAAACCCATTATCAAACATCTCAAAGCATGGGCACGTTTCGCTTCATACAGCGAATCGCTGCGGGGGGATATGCCTTGGGCCTCCACGATGGAAAGGTGAGTGATCAGCTCCGCCTGAGCTTGTATTAACAACATGTTCGCATCGAAATAAGTGCGGACATACTGCGAGGTCATGGATTTGGTCTGAATAGTAAACATGTCGCCCAAGGGATGCGATGCACTTGATCAGTGAAGGTATGATAGCATGGTTGAAGTCGACAGATATTCTCCGCACCAGCAGCGACATCAGATTTGTCAGTATGTCAGAAGTAGAGAGGTTGATCAGAGGAACTGGAGAATTGAACACCGTTGTAACCATAGCTGTTAATGCCTTCTGCATGTCAGTGGTCTTAGACGCATCCTGACTCTCCAATAAACGCTCCACTAACCATGTCGGGATGGCATAGCGGTATTGGTATTGTGCCCATTCTGCTGTTTTCAGTGTGAACCAGCAGCAGTGGTCAATATGGCTCCAACCCTTCAGCTCATCAAGGCCATCGAAGGAGGAGCGCATGATATGGCCAAGCTGAGAGCCATTCACGTGTTCGAGAAGGGAAGAGAAGGCACGAAGGGCGGCGCTTGAAACATCAGACATTGAGGGGCCGTTTTCGCCATCGACATGTATATGAATTGACGCAGCACGACGTTCAATTACGGGTCTTGTTCTGAATTCAGCCAAATAAGGAGACAGCGACGCGTCTTTCACACTTCTCGCCGTACAGAAATTAATTTCAGTCAAAACATTTGAAATGATAACCTACTGCTTGTTCAATGTCGCCAAATCAGTTTCGAGCACAGTTTGAAGTACTGGTCGCATAATGATCGACGTTTGGGTTCGGAATTGGGAAGAGTCATTATATAGCGCTTCAGAATTTATAGCACCAGTGATTGCAGCGAACCCTACGAGACGAGTTCTTGAAATGACGTTAACTACGGCAAAGACTGCGTAGCCATAGGTACGTACCTATTTCGCAATTCGAAGTCCTGTGCAACGGAGCTACAGAGAAATGCAAAATGTCGTAGACTGGAGAGGTAGTTCTCGGTGAAGCCGCTATCTGCCCCTATTATATGGCCATCTGTAAAGGTGGTCCATGCAATAAACTGAGACAGTATCAAAATTTATTGGGAAGCAATATGATACAAAGACGCACCACACTTGCCGCCCTGGCAACAACTTCTAGATCATTCAACTCGTTGGAGAGGGTGCTTTCAACAGAGGCAATCAATGAGGGAGAAAGGAGTGCAATATCTCGACGACATTCTGTGGCTAGCGATCGCAATATTGCTAGCGTGATAAGCAGGGATCTATAACAAGACCACAAGTCAGCACACTATATAAAAAGAGCCTCAAACTTACGCTCGTGTCTTGATGTTTCCTGAACGAGCCTTGCGGCTCTCTATCTTCACTCGTTTTTCCAGTTCGCTGCCCAACTTGGTCAACTTTTCAGGATGGTTTGAGCTGCGACAACCCTATTAGAGCATTGCACCCGTAAGAGAACAACTCAACGACGTACGCGTAGTAGGTTAACCGACTCAGCTCTTGGGAATTTGGCAAATACTCTGGACCGGAAGTGAGAAGAGTAGAAGCAGGGGGATAGCAGGAGTTGAGAAGCTGAACGTGGTTGGGAGTAAAGAGGAAATTCATTTTGAGGGAAACCTGATCGGGAAAGATGGATTATAAGTGAGCGTGGAGATATTAGAGCGAGCAGCTGTTTGATGTTTTTACATGGACTGCAGAAAGCAGTTTCGGCGTGACTTCAAAATAATTACCCCATATGTTTACGTGGGAATTCATAGCACTATAAATAACATACACGAATAAAAATTTTCCGTCATCTACTTTCCAACAAGCATGCAGCGAAGCTCAGCCTCCAAGGCCTAACTACGTTGTCGGTGAATTGAAAATCCAATGGTGAGCATTTGCTTCCTTTTCTTTGAATGATGAGCTTCTTGCTGTGCACCAGACCAAACAATGCCTGTGCATTTCGACGATAATCTCCCTGACGTCCTAAATACGCAAAGGGCGTCCTGATATCCATTGTCCGTTTCTATCTGGTTCTTGTTGACTGATGCAAATCTTCCTTAGATTCTTTTCCATGTCTTTTTGTTGGTACCCCAGCTCGCATCGTGTTCCACGTCATGTATATCTACTCTACGACTAGTGTTTGCAATTTTGTGGTCGATGTCGATATCACCTCTGCAGTATAATGGCTCCCAAGCATAAGAAAGAAAGTTGCTTGCATGGTGACGACGCCATCTGAAGTAAAAATTTATTTGCTGTGGGGATAAAATCGCGTGACACCTGCGAAAATCTTGCACGTTGCAAGAGGAAGAACACACGCGTTTCAACGAGATGACGACGGGCCCGCTGCAAATACACACTAATCTCAAGTACCTATACGGAATGAGCATCGTGACTACATGCGCAATGTCAAGTTCTACGCTATCTTTTACTTTATTTCTGTTTCTCCACCATCGTCGCGATATTAAACGTGCTGCTATTCTTCAAAATCGTGTATTCACGCTCAGGTCGCCGTTTCCCTGCCTTTATGCTGTCGAACACCCACTCGGGTCTAACAACATGGATAGAAATGCGTGTCTTCTTGCTTAAAAGCCTGTGTGTCTTGGATCCACTCAATGATTGTGAGCTCAAGATGTGGGTAGCGCCAGAAGCTGAATATCTAAAAGGAATGTAGTTTGTCCGACGTGTATCAAAGCAAGTTTCAAAGTTACACACAGTATTTGGCCGCCTGCGCGACTGACTACACGCTTCATTTCAATATCGGTGGTTCCTGTCAGAAAGCCATCGATATAGACTTTAACGTTGGACAAGATTTGGGGTTGCTCCGCAGCATTGATAGTTTCCTTTTGTACTGCTAGCTTACGACTGCGTTCTTTAAGGTACGGACGATTGTCCCTACGGCTTTCCGAAACTTGGTGACCTGAAGCCATTGATACTACATGTTCTGTGGATGATACGTGAGTACACGCAGGTTCAATTTCATATGACGCACCTGTGCGTTCGTAAAGATCAGAATGGGCGATAGGATTGGTAGGTTCTTTCAGTGTCTTCAAAAGCAGCTTGGTGACACTTGAAGATGAGGGCGGATTCCCGCTTTCAGGTAAAAGATCAAGTAGGCTACTAGAAAATGCTAAGTAATTATTTGTTGTAATAGGAGACCACTCGCTTTTTCCTCTTGGGACCACATTTATGTTCCCGGATAGTATAAGGCTTAAACCTTGTTGCACCTGGAGCCCTCCCTAAGATATCTTGAGTATCGTTTTGAGAAATCAGATCCGTGTTTGTAAGGTATTTCTCCATGGTAGACTAAGATACGAAGTTGGTTCAAATTTAGCGCCCGCATATCGGAGTCACGGGCATAGGACGTGATAGTGACTCACTTACCTTTGATCATCATCAGACGCATGCGCAATTGATAGATGATGCAGATACGAAATTTCTTTAGTCGCTGTTTATCTCTGAGCTATCGTGGTCGGCGAGGAATGTCTACAAGAACATATCAAGATGCCGTGAACAATCTGAACTCTCTGCAATCTAACGCAGCAACTATAGAGGCTGTTCGAGCTTCCGGCGGACGACTTAGTCAATTTGCCATTCCAGAGATGGTGGAATACTTAGAAAGGATTGGTTACAAGGTGCGACGAGGTTTTTCTCCCGTGATTAAGCAATGCACATTATTGTCTTGAGCAGACAGACGACCTAAATGCTTTAAAAGTCATTCACATCACTGGCACGAAAGGAAAAGGATCGACCAGCGCATTCACCGACTCGATACTTCGGCATACAAAACCCGAGTGGAAAGTTGGTACGGAACTGCTGCACATTCTCAGTCCTAATTTGACCGGTTGTTGTACAGGATTATATACTTCACCGCATCTGGTGGCCGTCCGTGAACGAATTCGAGTCAATGGAAAACCACTGTCTGAAGAGGATTTCACGAAATATTTCTTTGAAGTATGGGACAAGCTTAAAGCCAACGACTCGGTATAGTTCCAATGCAAAATACAGTGTTAACATCTCCATTGAATCCTGCGTTCCAGAGGAAGCTCGAAAGCACGCCGTTTATGCCCGGTTATTTCAGATTCGTTACATTGATGGCCTTTCACACGTTCCTCAGTCTTGGTGTAGATGCAACTATACTTGAAGTTGGTGTAGGAGGGATGTATGACAGCACAAACATCGTACCCAAACCGATTGTCACCGGCGTCACGGCGCTAGGCATCGACCATGTTGGGGTTTTAGGCAAGACTCTGGAAGAAATTGCATGGCAGAAAGGTGGAATATACAAGGTCAGTAGCTAGGGCATTTATGATTCCACAATTTAAATGAGCTTCAGGAAGGAGTCCCTGCGTTTTCCGTTGAACAACCAGAGGAGGCGATGAAAGTCTTGGCGGAGCGCGCGAAGGAGCTTAAGGTCCGTAATTTCGTCTGTGAAATTTGCTTATTTAGCATGTAAATTGCAGGCTTCCGAGTTCATAGTGACACCCATGATTCCCGAAATGGTCAATGTTAAACTTGGTATTCTTCGATTATCGTTTTCGGAAGCATGAAACACACAAACCAACGTCACAATAGGTTTGGCTGGTGCCCATCAAGTTGGAAATTCCTTACTGGCTGTTCACCTTGCAAAGACTTTCATCAATCAATTAGACCTCAAGAGCGAAGAAGCCCCTCTCCCGCGATCTTTTATAGATGGTTTGCAAAGCACCAGATGGCCAGGTCGCTGTCAAACAGTTACTGATCCTGGCTATTCCAACTTGACATGGTATCTCGATGGTGCACACACGAAAGAAAGTTTGGAATGCTGTATACAATGGTTCAGCCAGCCAGGTGTGGGAGTTCACCCAAATTCCACTCCGTGAGTTGTTCGTGCAGTTATTCCAATGACTACTTCATGATCCAACCGTACTTAGTCGTTCTTTTCAACGTGTATTGATATTCAACACCGGGGGCGGACGTGCTGGACCATCTTTCCTTGAGGCAGTCTACAATCAGCTTTCCACACAACTTAGCCAGATACAGTCAGACGAAAATGCCTCTTCGTTCTTTGACCGGGCAATATTTTGCACAAACGTTACCTACGCTGATGGAGGCTTCAAAGGCGGTGAGCTCTGCTATGTCTGCAGATTCTATAAAATAGTTAAGGGAAGACAGATTTGACGGCTGTTTCCCTACCGCCCGACGACCTCGCCCAACTTAGGACTCAACATCAGTTAGCTGATGCTTGGTCGTCTCTAATGCCTTCTTTCCCAAAAGACCACATTCATGTTCTGCCTTCAGTTGAGCATGCCATCCGGATCGTCCACCGCCTGACAACAGAGTGTGACTCTCCTGTAAAAGCTTTGGTCGCGGGGAGTCTGCATCTCGTTGGGGGTGTGATAGAAGTTGCTGATCTTGCTGAGGTTGCGTTATAAGTGTCAGTTTGTCCGAGATACATACCTTAAGACTTGCACGAGCATTTTTAATATATGTACGTATACATTTTTCAATTGTTTAACACCTTCAACAGGTAGTCGTTCAATCTCAATAAAGGATAAATTATTTACTAGTTATATGTACATTCGACGTACATACATATATATATGACAACTACATTCATATAGATACATACGTGGAGATGGATAGAATGACTCACCGTCTTTGTCTTCCTACAGGTTCAGCACCGTAAAAATTGATAGCTTCTTTATCCAAAAATTCTCGGAGATGATGTTTAAGTTTTGCAGATGGTTGTTGATCCTGTCTTTCTATCTTCGACAGGAACACATCGAAATGTATAGGCTGCAATAAGAAGTCGGCCACTCGTTGAAGAAACTTGACTCGACAGAAACCTACCTCGAATCTCAAGATACGAAGATGTAGTGTCGTATCTTTCATGATTTTGTTCCTTATGTCCTCCGCCCATGCTTCATCAATCACAGTTTTCTCCTTAACAGCAGGCTTCTTCTTTCGAAGAGCAGTAGTACTGCGGGAACGAGACTTTGATTTAGGGGACAGGGGGGCGGGCGATAATTGTGACGGAGTTCTGCGAAGGGGTTGTTTTGTAGTGGAAGGAGAATGTGTATTGTCTTCTGGATCATAATGCAGATAGGCATCGTCCATATACTGCCTCATATCCTCGTCCGAGGTATAATACCGATCCTTAGAATGACTGTATGTCGGTGGACTGGCAGAAGAAGTCAACGAAATGACTTTTTGAGGAGAAGGGGTGAGCAGGGGCGAGTTGGGAGTTCCGAAAGTCTTCAAAATCTTCAGGGTAGCCTGATTCGGTCTTGAAGATGTAGAAATAGGGGATTGTGAATGTAAGTATGAATTGCGAGGGACCTGTGAGTTATCAGTCTGCTTCTCGATGAACAACATAGCTTGACGTACAGGATATTTATTGTTGGATAGGGTGTGCAAGTTGTGGACATCAATATCCATTAGCGGCTGGAGAACCTCGCCCATTCCCGATGATGATATTGGAGGTGAAGGGGGAAGTTGTTGGATGGGAGGTGAAAAGGGAGACAAGGGAGGATTGGGAAGAGAGGGAGGCGATTCATGAATTCCTCCGTCGTTGTGAAACATGTATCGAGCTTGCAAGCCGCTTCTACTAGCTAAACTGCTTTTCGTAAACCTCGGCGTCGAAGACCGCACAAAATTGGTGGATAGTTCACTGTCTGAATGTTCACCAATTCTATGTTCGCGGAGGGCTCGTACGTCCGAATTCCCTTTGGCAACTATCGCTCGAGCTTTCAGCAGGATAGCATTTCGCATTTCTTCGATGTCCTTGACTGTGCTCTTTACTTCCTGCCGCCTACTTCGCTTCTTCGGAGCTGCGTCGTGCATGACTTCGTCGAAGAAGGTCTTCGGAGATGTGTCGTCACCGACTACGGATGTACCTTTACCCTTGGGCTGAACTGTAGGTGAATTTATAATACCCTTGCGGATTAATTCGACCAACGTGTCGTCCTGAACACCATGCTTCTTTGCACATGTTTTGAAGTGAGTGAGCTTTTGGGACACACTTTTTCGCGTGGTCCATTTCAAGTTACAACACACGCACATCAGCAGACGGGAGATAGAGTCCGCATTGAATTCGTCACTGAGCCGCTGAACCAATGTCTGCGCAGTAACCTTCTTTGATATCACCGATCGAGAAATACCGGATGAGGTAGACATCGCCCGTGCGGAGTGTGAGGGGTTTGGTTTAGGTTTGTTACGAGCGCTGGTATGTGCATACCTCGCTAACCGTAGTTCGGGAAGAGTGTTGTCCAACTCAGAGTTATAGTCACCTAAATCAACAAACAATGGGGCGGAGGCCGCCGTTTTCAGCACGAAAGGTTTTGGTATAGTCCCAGCTGATTGTAGTAATTCTATGGATGAATCTGTCGTATCTGTTAAATGAGCGGACAGGACGACAAACGACAAACGCGTACCACTGATATCGATTATGCTGTTATCAACTTTTCGGAGGGATTTGGATTGTGGGAGGTCTGACATGTTTCTCTTGTTGAGAACAAGTGAAGAGCTCTCTACCAGGCTATCATCTGCGTGTTTGCGAATTAGTTTCAGCCGGCTTGAGAAATGAGAAGACGCGCCAGATATTTCGATGACACTGTTCGAAAGTTCGAAGCTCTGACTCGTGGCTTTCGTATAGCTATCGCTCGACTTCTCAAAATGAGAACCCATTGCCTTGCTGGTTTGGAGTTGTTCGAGCCTCGCTGCCTCTCTTTCTGGCTCTGAATCCTCGACAACTTCTTCAATCTTTCGCTGGTATCTTGGAGACATCTTGCAGGAGTTGAAACCAGCGTGAATATATCTTGAGGGCGAAGGAAAAAGTACGAGTCGTGATAGAGATAAAAGAAGAAAGCAAAGATACATCGCGTCGCGTTTTTGTCACATGTCATGTTCTTTTTCTTTGCTCATTTAGTTCCTCTTGGTCTTTATCCAACAATCTATCTTGTCTTTTTGCATTTCCTTTTAAGCGTAGTGGACGTTGTATCTCCCGATTGGCGATAAAATGCAAGGAATGGCCCGAGGCGGCGACTCACAGCAGGTTTCGCCCGAGGAATTATTCCAAGTCATCAGCGGCGCCACATCTCAGCAAGATCCACGGCGTGTCGAGACTTCCACTAAAAGGCTGAAGGAGCTTTTTCAACTGCCTGGCGTATACGATGCACTCCATGAGATCGCAGCGGCGAAAACACTTCCTTTGGCAATCCGAATTCAAGCAAGTATACAGTTCAAAAACGAAGCATTGAAAAATTGGAAATCAAGAAAGTACGAACATAATTCTGTGCCGCCAAACGAACTGTAATTGACTGACTGTGCAGGCTTCAAAATGACCAGAATAGAGCGAATATACGGGCACGATGCATGACGTTTCTTGACGAAGAAGATGCAACGGTAAAGGCCCCCCTCGCTGCCCTACGATCAAGAGACATGCTAAATACCACCCTCAAGATTGCAGACTGTAACAAGGTCTCTGTCGCTAGGATCGCTCGGGCAGATTTTCCGCATGCCTGGTGTGTCTTTCTTTGTATTGATGTTCCGTCATTCAAAGTGACATATAATAATAGGCCCTCACTCATCGACGACCTAATGAGTGTAGTAGATACTAATCTACAACAACGCTATGTTGCAAATGTGGAAAACCCTCAATCTAATATCATACTTCAGCGAGCACTACAACTTTTGTGTGGCGTTACGAAGGAATTTGCGAGTATGAAAATGTTGAATGGTATCAAGGTCATGAAGCAGGTATATTGTTATGATCCGCTCGTCAAGATACTGTTTCATGTAACTTTTCCAGATATTTGACCATCTATATCAAACTATAAACGCCTACTTCGTTAAGGTTTTTGAGAACATCCAATTGGCTCCAGAGCCCCAGGCTTTCGAAAGCACCCGGTTATACACTGACCTAGTCCTTTCCCACCTTCTTTTCAAAACCTTGGTGACCTTGGTAACTTGGATTTGGCAACGAGTTACTAAGCTATCAGATGAAGAGAAACAAATGCTCGAGCCTTGGGTTTGTGCCTACTATAAATAGGCGTATATTGACCTGAAAATTGAACTTCTTCATAGTTAACACAAGTTTTCCATGATTCTGTTCAACAACTACAGCGCCTTGTGGTTCAACGTGCCGCAGTGACCCAGCTTCAACCTCAAGATCCCTCGAACCTCAGTCCTCAGACGCTCATGACACATCAGATCCTCGCAAAACATATCCGCCGCTTTGGGAAGTTCTATCTTCGGATGGCTTCTGTTGACCCTAGGCGAATGGCTGTATTGCCTGGCTGTAGCGACGCAGTAATGTTCTATTGGAGCCAGATCGTTGAGGCTGCAAATAATCTTCCAGCCATTAAAGGTACAGTTGCTTATTCATTTCTAATAAAACTTTACTTACATCATTCTAGATGCTCCCTCGGCTTTATATCCTGTTCGATTTCTGGTTCAAGGACTTGTTTTCTTCAAGGATTTGGTTGGCCAGTGGACGACTCATCGACGAGATGGATCGGCGAACAAAAATGGTTTGCTATAAACATATACCTTTATTTTCTACCACTGAAATCGACGATCCAGTGTTGACGGCAAATTTCATTGATAACGCTGTCAAAATAATCGTCACTCGTCTTTTACCTCTGACAAAAGATGATCTGGAAGGTCTGGAACAAGACCCCGAAGAATGGGTCAATGCGGAAGAGCAAGAGAATCAGCAGTGGGGGTATGAGCTTCGTCCATGTAGCGAACGTGTTTTGGTGCAGATATCAAACCAATATCCTGAGTACGTGACGCCATTGTTAAAGGCAACTTTCGCCGAAGTTGCAGGTGGATGTTCTGGTTTTCTTCGCAAGTCAAATAACTCACAAGCTTACCACAGATAAACCAGCTGCAGCGATAGGTATTGCGAATAAAGAGGCATTGTATTGTGCTGTCGGTCGATGTTGTCAAAAGCTGAAAGGAGAAATACCTTTCGAAGATTGGATCAACCGAATCTTAACCGTTGAGGTGCAACTGCCTCCAAATGACCATTTGTTAGAATTATCTCCCGTTCTCGTTCGTATTTGAGGCTTACTATGACCTAAGCGTTTATATACTACAGCGAAGGATTGCCTGGGTTCTCGGAAAGTGGATGTCCGAGTCGTGCTGTTCTCCCAACATCCCTACTATCTGGCAAATCCTACTACATCTTCTCTCACAACGAGGTCAAGGATCGACGATCATTCGGCTAACGGCTGCCGTTGCGCTGCGGGAAGGTGTCGATGTAAGGCTATCGCACTTTTCCTACTTGATTCTGACGTAATGTTTGCGCTTTAGACTTTGGATTTCGACACCGAAAGATTTGCGCCTTTTCTTCCCCAGGCGGTTGCTCAGCTTATGAGCCTAATTGGCGAAGCGAACACTTTCGATAGCAAGAGGAAAGTGGATGATGCGCTCAACGTGGTCATCGATAGAGCCGGGAAACAGGTATGTACACCTCATGAATTGACGGCACTCACAGGCACTCACCCGTTGATGTTTCGTTCAGATCATACCTCTTGTACCTTTGATTACCGGTCCCATCCCGGAACTCTGTAAGCTATCGTACTTTCGAAACCATTTTGCATCTCTAAATCTTTGTAGGGAGGGAGGCAGATGATGATTGGCTCTTCAAAAGTTCTCTCCTCGTGACAATGACTAACGTCGTCAAGGTACAGGAGATATTATAGTTGTCTGTTTACTGGATACAACTAATACCTGTACACCAGGCAATTGGCCCAGAATCGACCGCGTTATCACACATCATAGTCCCGCTGGTGAAGGAAAGTATGAGCCAAGGCGTATGTTTATTTTTATATATCCTGATCAAGCTTCTGATCTTTGGATAGTTCAATCTTGACGGAGACGGCAGTAATTTGTGGAGGGAGGCTATGAGAAACACGCTTACAATTGATAATCCTGGTCCCAATGGAACTCTTGCTAGTCTTATGGATATACTGGTACATCATTTGAAAACCAACTTGGACTTGCTCGGAACCATGATCAACATCATGGAGTCGTATTTCGTTCTTGACCCTGCCCGCATGTTACAGGTATGGCCAGTTATTTTGAACACTCTATTCATTTTGACCTCACCCACTGCTCGACAGATTGACGCTGTGGCCTTGCTTGATGTTTTTCTTACTCTGCTCAAAGGTCCGGCACTTCAGCAAAACAAAAAGGATGCACTTAGTGCACTGAGTCTTTTGATTCAACTTTCCCCTGTACAATTATGGGGCGAAGCCATGCATAAGTCCGGTCTATTTCCCTATCTTTTAGATATTTTCATGATGGACAAGGTATATTCAAGTACTTGTGCTGTTGTTTTGATTGCACTAATGTCCAATAGGAAGAGAATACCCAAATCCTCTGTGAGATCGAATACCTCCTCTCGCGCATTGCACTGTCGAACCCAGTGGCGCTCCTTCAGCTAATGAAGGATGCGACACCACTTGTCGGAGTTGAAAGAACTGAAGAATTGCATAAAGTACATGTACCTATGACTGAGGCGAAAGTGTATGATCTTTTCTTGGACCGCTGGTGGGGAACCGTAAGTATTCTTCACTCTAATGCCCCTCTGCCCCTTCAACTGTTTCCCATATAGTTTGATTATATGTCGGAACCCAGACATCGAAAACTCGTGGCTATGGGGACCGCTGCTCTTGTCAGCACCGGACAACCTGAAATTCTTGGTCGCTTACATTCCGAAATTTTCAACCTTTGGATGGATGTATTCGGTGAGATCAAGGAGGCTCAGAATCCCGTCACGACAGACCAGGACGGACAAGAGGTGCCATCGTACCTTACCCTCTACTGGGAAAAAAGTGATGCACCTGCATCTTACTATCAAGGTTCAGAGGGCACACCTGAATATGAGCGACGGAAAGTAGTACGTCCACAAAACTCGTTTCATTTGCTAATGCTCAATGTCATTCTAGATTTTTGAATCAGACCCTGTCCGTACGACGCAATTGAGTACGTTTGTTGGCGGTAAACTACGTGAAGCCGAAGCCAAGACACCAAATTTCCAGCAACAATATCTAATAGGAGCTGATCCTACAGTTCTTCAGCAACTTCAAGCTGAGCTCCGTCCTTAAATGCTGCTTAAACTTCACAATCATGTTGTTAATCTCATGTTACTTTTTGATCTATTTCACAAGACCTGCACCTATTTACTAGCTGAAGTTCTACATACTATGCTGAATAATCGTCAGATAGACCTGATTCGCTATAACTCCCAATAGATTCGGAAATGTCTGTGACATCGAAATCCATGTCACTGCTAAATGCATAATCACTTCCGTTGACTTCGCTTTCTGCTGTTCCCGCTGAGGAATCCACGACAAATCTTTCAGCACTCTGGACTATATGTGCACATCTGAGACATTCCCAGCCTCGAGTATCATGAGTATCATCTGCATTGCGCATCATGCGTTCAGCTATGCAATGATAACAGTAAGTATGTTGACAGTCTGTGATGTAGGGTGTATTTATTGAATGTGTAGGTGTCGCTTCGTGCTCTTGCGCCCCTTCCGAGGAGAAGAGTTGTGTGACATTACTGAAAGTCATTGAGACCTCTGTCATGTTGAGACTGAATGATGCGTTTTCGGTACAAATCGCACATTCGCTTTCAGCAAGAGACCAGTATTTTCCACGAATTTTAGAAGCTGCAGTCGCTTTCGGCTTTAATGCGAGAGACGATAGTATGCTGGTTGACAGTCGATGGAAGCGGCGTTGAATTTTCCGAGTATTGATTAACGGAAGGAAAAATAGCAGAAATTCCTGAAAAGGATCTTTGTTTGCGGAAGTAACGATCATAGGACATACTACATACCGTGAATGCATGCCAAACCATTTGACGATTCATGAATTCATAGCTCACATCTCGCTGGACAAGCCTTCGTGCTGGTATTAAACGCAATTTGAATAGTCGATCTGTTACTGTACGGTATCTGAAATGGACGGAGGACCTTAGGAAATTTACGCATGAGTTTGGATACAACGACATACTGTCCATTCCAGAGGAAAACGACAAAGTTTGTTAGCCCAAGTAAGGCGTACGATGATTCCAAAGTTACAAGAAAGTCCCATGACTTGCGTCTTCGATCAGAGGAAGGTGCATCCGGCCAGGCTCTTGATAGTCCATAGGCGCGTAAGCGATTGTGAAGATAAGGAACAACTATGGCTAAGGCTCCATGCATGAGCAAAAGCTGGCGAGGAAGGCCGGAAGCTTGCGGGGTGTGAGTATGGAGTCGGCGGAACCTTCAAGGGACGCACGAGCAGGCTTCCGACCGTCAGACGTAGGATGGAAATACCGAAGACCCTGCAGTTTGGCACCGTAGCTGGCACCCATGTTCCATACCGATAGCCGGTACAAGGTGAGTTGTATCAGCAGATGAATTTCCGCGTCGAAACGCCGCTGCAGCGAGGCCTTTCAGGAAGAGTAAGCAATCAAAAGGGTCAGAATAATCGATAAACACATACATTGATCAGTGAAAGAGCCTTCCTCAGCGGTTCCACCAAGAGGTTCCCAAGTTCCATGTCCAGCAATTCGGAATCAAGCTGTCCAACTCGTATGATACGGGAGGGCGGCGAATTCAACGAGCGGAGTTCATCTTGCATGCTTGATATATGAGGCTGCGCATTGTTCCAAGCATCGTCCCAAGACATAAGAGAAGACGTTGCTTGTTGCTGCTCACCAGATGGCTAATTTCGGTCCGTGGTCCCACGTGGATTATGATGTTCTCGAGTCAACAAGATTTCCCGATTGTGAACCAATCTTCATTTGACCGAAATGGCTTCAGAGGCTCTACAACAGCTCATACTTGATACCCTCGAGAGACAAGACACGATAGAAGACACCAGGTCTTTAATATTTCCAAACCAATCAGAGCCGGCTACCTCTCATGATTCCCAGATCACCATTCTGGGTGCTCTCAATTCCCTTCTCAGTCGAGATGTTCGTTCTTCGCTATACTTCCCGAAAATTTCAGAACTAAATGATCGGGATGCAGATGATTAAGTATGACAGCCACGAAGTCTTTTCTTACATACTTTCCTCTGAGGGCGCGCAGATTGCCAAGGAAGGATCACATGAAGCGCGGGTCTGGGCAGCTCTTCCAGCAAAGGGTCAAGGTGCACCGATGACCCCAGCTCAACTGAAGAAGGAAGTAGGAGATGCCACTGCAAAAATTGGACAAGGAAATGCGTTCAAACAGAAATGGATTGCGAAGGAAGGAGATGGCTTGGTTAAAGCAGTATGTTTAATGCGCAAGTTGCGTAGAAATTTGGTTTACACGTTCATCTTAGGTGGGATCTGTCAAGGATACGACCCAGCTAGACTTGCAAGAGGTAGAATTGACCGGCGATCTGAAATCAGGTGAAAAGGTCCTTGCTGATCTGCGGAAACGGAAACTTGTCGTCCAACGGTAAGTGGATACTTGTAAATCGTGGGGAACTCCAGGCTCAGATACCTCTCATATAGAAAAGGACAGTGGTTCACCGTGCACAGAGGTGTAAACTTCAGCACATCAATTGCAAAACCCGAAACTGATCTGACCGCTGAAATGATTGCATCGTCAGCTAACCTCTTCTTGAATATTTTCCAGAACTGAAGGCATATATTTAGCGGTACCTGGAAGACATCAACGTTCAAAAAGTACAACTTCGAAGCTGAAGGTATACCACCTGCAGGCGGTGCTTTACACCCATTACTCAAAGTGCGAGAAGAAATCCGGAATATCTTTCTAGAAATGGGGTTCGTAGGTACACACGTCTGAAAACGCATTAGACTCCTGAATTTCCTCGCAGTTTCGCTGAAATGCCAACCTCATCCTTTGTTGAATCTGCCTTTTGGTGTTTCGATGCGCTATTTGTACCTCAGCAACACCCCGCAAGAGATCTCCAGGACACCTTCTATATTTCCGGTAACTCTTTATTAGATATTCTACATATTTTTGTGGCTCATAAACATACAGATCCTGTGAAATCCCTTCCTCCGGAGCCCTCATACTACAAGCGTGTTTCCACTGTCCATGAACATGGCGGTTACGGCTCCACTGGCTACCGTGCGCCTTGGTCACACGAAGAGTCTAGTAAACTTCTTCTGCGAACGCACACCACCGCATCTTCCACGTTCATGCTGTACAAACTCGCCGCTCGCTGTCGCGGAGAAGAGGTCGAAGGAGACGAAAATGAGTTTACACATGGGGCAAAGGCTACCACTAACCTTGGTGAATCTTCTGCAGACGATGGATTTCGGCCTGCAAAGCTATTCAGTATCGATCGGGTCTTCAGAAATGAAACAATGGACGCTACGCATCTGGCCGAATTCCATCAAGTAGAAGGGGTCGTCGCGGACAGAGGACTGACTCTCGCTGACTTGATCGGTGAGGTGACTCCTTCTATGTATCTTCCTATAGTTATTGATTGTACATCGTGTAGGTTTCATGAGAGTCTTTTTCAAAAAAATGGGTATAGAAAAAGTGCGCTTCAAACCAGCATATAATCCTTATACAGAGGTCAGAATTCCCGAGCCAGTCGAAAGCTCATTTTAACAAATTTCTGCCTTGGAACAGCCTTCGCTCGAAATCTTCGCATTCCATCCCATGCTCAACAAATGGGTCGAGGTCGGCAACAGTGGTATGTTTCGCCCTGAAATGCTGGAACCGATGGGCTTCCCGAAGGATGTGCGAGTACATGGGTGGGGGTTGAGTCTGGAGCGACCTACAATGATTCGGTTAGCTCCCTTCGATTCCTGTATTTCCTTCACCAAGCCCATTTTTTTCATTCCAGGTATGGAATAAATAACATCCGGACGCTTTTGGGACACAAAGTATCTATCGAGGGTATTGAAAACTCTGCGGCAGTCATGTTTTGAGAACTTAGAGTACTTACCGTCGTCAAAATGTTCACCTGGACTTATTATTACAACGACGCGTCCACAGGAAGCGTCAGCCGGGTCGGATTCTTCCGGCCCTGAGCATTTGGCGGATTGCAAAACCCTGACAATGGTAATCTTGCAGCTGGTCCTTGCTGTGTTGCAATCGAGAGGCGATGTTGACCACATTGACTCGGACAGCTCCATCCAGCGTGTCCTTAGGCTTCTGTCACTTGAATACTAGTTCTCAGTCTATGTTATGTTCTGATGCCTTCCGGTGTGTTTTCAGTGCGTGTTGTGGCAGGCTAGATGAAACGTGCCAATTGGTTACCCTCCATGCTCGAATAGCGATGGATGCTTTCTTTATGCATGGTCCGAGAACAGCATCTGATCATCGATCTCTTTATACATGCAGATGCAGGCTGAATAGTCTTCGTTCCATCGATCTCCAAGTGTTCACCGCGTTTCCTTTCCGTTTTCGAAAAATTGCTTATATTGATGACTGCTCCGACTCCTCCTTCTATCTGTTCGAACTTTTGGGTGCTGGTGCTCCATTACTCTTCGATAACTAGCGTATCCTGACTTGTTCTGTATTGTGCGTATTCGTGCACATCTATTGCTCTATCATGCTGAATTCCTCGTGCTGTTTTACAGTATCCGGTTCAAGTAGTGAGCAAGATGGCCATGAAGAGCCGAGTCGCCATTCTTCTTTCCAAAACTAGGTCGTCCAAAGGCAGCGTGAAGCAAGCCACGATAGATGAGCTTCGGACCGAGAAGGAGGAGCTCGAAGTCAAGGTCGATAAGCTTCAGGACGAATGTACTATATACCAGAAGAACGCGGAGGATGCGCGCGCCTCCTGTCGTCAGGCTGAAGAAGTTGCCCAGAAAGCTAAGGAAATGCAATTGAAGGCGGAAGAAGAGAAGCAGACCGCTATTGAGAAGATGGAGGAGGCACAACGCATTGCTGCTGAGCATGACGAGGAGACCAAGAAACAGATCAGCGCGGCGGAGGTCTCCGCTTCTGCGGCTCGGGAGGCTGCTGAACGAGAAAAGCAAGCATTGGAGGCTCAGGGCGCTGCTGAACGAGCTGCGGAAGAAGAAAGGGCCAAATTCGAGAAGGCCGATCAAGCTAGGATTTTAACCGAACAGGGGCTAGGGGCTAGGTTATCAGAGGTAGTGGATACGAAGGACGCCGCCGAGGCCGCACGGGACGCTGCCCTCAAGGAGGCAGAGCGTGCTCATTCCGCTTGTGAGGAGGCGGAAGCAGTGGCCAGGGAAGAACGACAGGGTCGAGATATTGCAGACAAAAGATGCCAGGATGCGGAGCTCATCGCAGAAACCAAGATTCAGGAGGCTTACATGGCCAATCTCCAGAGAGAAGAAGCTCTCATCCTGCTCGCAGATATGGAGCAAGCAAAGTTGAGGGCTGAAGACAGCGCGTCTTCAGAGAAAGACGCACGAGAGAATGCTGAGAACGAGATGCGTCAAGCAGAGGCCCTTTCTGCTGATCTCGCGGAACAAGTGCGAAAGTTGGGTAAGGAAAAGGAAGGATTGGTAGCCTCTCTGCGTGAGATGGAGTTTTCACTCTCTCGTGCTCAGGACGAGCTCGTCCAAACCCAAATTCGCCTCTCAGATGCGAAGGATAACGCCGAGTTGGGATTGAGAGAGTCCGAGCGCCGCGTTGAAGAGCTGACGGTGTTGGTACAGGAGTGGAGGGAACGAGCTGAGGATGCTCGATCCATGAAGGAGGACTTCGAGCGTGCACTCGAAAAGAGCAGGGACGCTCAATACGATGCTCAGAAGCAGGCTGAAGATCATCGAAAAGCCAAGGAAAAGGCTGAAGTTGAAAAGCGCAGCGCGGAACGTTACTCCCAGAAGCAAGAAGCCCAGGCTAAGAAGGATCGGGAGGCTGTCATCTCGGCCATTGCAGCCAAAGACGAGGCAGAGAGAAATGCCAGGAAAGCTTTAGAGGCATTTGATGAAGCGCAGCGCAAGTGGAAGGATGGTGTTCAGCCGGCGACTTCTCCATCGGAGTCTCAAGTGGATGCTCTGAGGAGATCCCGCCAGTTCCGTGAAGGCGCTTTCCACGTTGGAGTAGCCGGTCTCACCGGTACAGGAAAATCTTCCTTGATCAACGCACTAATGGGCGTTATTACTGGCACGGCAGAGGCAGTACCAACAGGCACTCAGTCTACCAAGTCAGTGGGGAGATACATCGACGCCAGACGAAATTATCCCCATATTTGGTATGATGTTCCGGGAGCGGGAACGCTTACTGCTCCCAGCTGGAATTACTTCTATGACCAGGGTTTATTCGTGTTCGATGCCATTATGGTTGTCTGGGACAACCGTTTCACTGACGTCGACATCGCAGTGCTGGAGAACTGTGTACGACTGAAGATCCCCGCTTTCATCATCCGTACCAAGTCCGATGTTCATATCACCAATATCGAAGAACGAATGAAGGACGTTGTCGAAGCTGATCCTACGCTCACCAACAAGGACCGCAAGTCCCGTTTCACCGTCATTCCGTTCTCTGCTCGAGCAGAGTACATCTCGGAGACGCGCCAGGGTGTCGAGCTTAGTTTGCACAACGCAAACTTGCCTTCCATGAAAGTCTATCTCGTGTCCAACAAGACAATCACCAAGATTGTACAGGGAGATAAGAATATGAGGAACGTGAGGGTCATCGACGAGTTCGATCTCTTGAACGATATTTGGGCATTGAGGAGAGCTACTAGCAGAGGTGGTGGATCTACCATTCCTCGTATGCATGTCAGGGCCAATACGACGCCAGTTATGTGATTAGTGTGGGTAATAATTGTGGCGCAGGCTGCCCTCCATCTTCTGATCATCCTTTTCCTATGTACACTTCTCTTTTATGCAGATGCCTTCATGCCTTCCCCCGCTATGTGGAAATTATACCGTGTATGTCTAAACTCTATTCCGTTTACGGACTCTAGTATGCTTTACTACACTCCTAGTATAATTTTATAGGTACACTAAAATGTTACCGTATTTCCTCCACGTCTAATTCACTTGTTTGCCTTCGTTCTTTCAACATCTTTCATCGTCGTTGAGCAAACTTCCTGAGGGTACTCCGACGCGGGTTGCTGTTAGGCGGGGGACATGAGCATTGGAAGCAGGGCCAGTCAAACTCGTGTTCAGACCTCAAGTCCTCCAGGCTGTCATTTTGAATTCGTTTGTGAGCTGCCATCTCACCTATTCAGTACCTCTGTAGGACGTAAAATTCACGAAGAATGAGTGTGAGGTATGGAGGCCGGGCGGTCCACAGCTCACGATCCCTCACGAGTCACGAGACCCTGTACCCACTCGCGGCGTGCCCTATGTGCACCACATTTTTAACCTACAATCCAAGTAACAAGCAAGGTAGCAAGGTGTGGTCTATGACAGTGGAGTCTAGTTACATAAACGAAATCTTAAATTCAGCCCAGTCCAGTAGTTGAAATCGTCGGTTGATGCAGGAAAAAGGGATCACTAGTTGACTGCGAGTCTCTCTCTTAACTCATCGCAAATAGAGACGTTCAACCTGGACCATCATATATCGGCATCTTTAATGATGTGAGGTGTCCGACCAACGTTCCAATGTCCCTTCACGGTGATGAACGCCGTGAAGAAGCACCAGAATCTATGCACTACTTCGGATCTTTTTCTTCGTGGAATAGTCGGAAACCAGCCATCAGAGCACGGGACACAGGCAGATAATTTACGGGATTGGTTTTCGAGGCCTTTCTGGAATTTGGACGTATTTAATGTTGCTGTTCTTGCGATGCAATTGCCTGTTGTCCACTAACAGCGTTCGAGTTGCCATCGAGTCTCGGTCTTGGCACAGGTATGTTCAGTGTCTAACGTCAGTTTTTTCTTTGCTTGATTTTGGATGATCATCAGACTGTGTCCAAGACGTTAAAGTTCACCAAAACCCATTCAACTCGTTTACTACCTCAAACAATGCTTTCTTTCGTTCAGAAACCTTCGTCAAGCATATACATCCTTGCCTGCGTATATGCGTTTTCAACCATTGGTGTAGCAGATGCTCAAATTCCAGCCTTTCCGTCTTGCGCAAATAGCTGTATTCAAGCTTCCCTTTCGGCGACTGGATGCACAACGTCGGTTCCTCTTCCTTGACCCTATCATCACGCTGACGACTCTATGTCACAGAGACGACACAAGCTGCTTATGCGTAAATTCAACATTTGCCTCTGCTGTACTTCAATGCTCCGCGACGATCTGTACTGCAGATGATCAGGCCACAGTGAATAGTGATTTGAACAGTCTCTGTGATGGTAATTAGGAGATCTATTTTCATTTGTGGACTCCTGCCAATGCAATTTGAAAAATGTATAGTCGTTACCTCTTCCTCTGGTCTTCCAGGCACTTCGACCGGTGTGTTTTCTTTCATCACTGCGCCTTCATTCTCCACTTATTCTCCTACAAAGGAACATTTTCGGAAACAACATCCGCCTCTTCTTCCGCTATAACTACAACGGAATCCGATACTGGCGTGATAACTCTCACGACGACTCTTCCTGGAGGTTCGTCCGTGACTGTAATTGCGACATTCACGCTTTCTGCTACTCCATCACCTCCAATCTCATTCACCTCTTCGGTTCCCGTCATCGTGCCGTCTACTTTCTCATCCGCTACTTTAAGTCCCAGTGGCAGTGTCACTACCATCCTATCATCCTCTCTCGCCTCTGTAACAAGCAGTGCAGTCCTCTCGCTAAGTAGTTCGAGTACTAGTACCAGTGCTACGCTGCCGGTCACTACTTTGACAAGTACAACAGGGAACGGCGTATCGACGGCACCAGCAGCTACAACTAGCAATACATCAGCATCATCGAACAGTGCAGCCTATCCACCGTCAGCTAGCCGCGATGCAGGTGGCATTGTTATTTTGACCTTCCTCGGGACTCTAGCGATGCTCATCAACATGTTTTGAGCATGGACAGAACGGTCAATTGAGACTGGTTAGGATGTCTCTGGCGTATTCTTCGCTATTCAAATGATTGTCAATGAACAATTGATGATCTTTCATCTTGATCTGATGTACATGTGTATTGTTCTCTTTATCTATTTCCCCATCAGTGTCGTGCTAACTATGTATGTTCGTTTAGTCTGTTTGATTAAATTTACACAACATTGTTGCAAGTACCTCGCATGAGGAATTAATTCTCAAAATTTGAATGAACGCGCTGCGAGACAAAGAGGATGAATGTGCTGAAGAGACATCTGTAATCATTCCTATCAGATCAAGCATCATGTTTGCCTCAACTTTCTAGTTAGTGATAATCGTGCTTTAGGCCTTTTAGGGTATTCAACGCAGCAATGGAGTGACACTGTACATTAACCTCGCCCCGAGTCGGGCCCCGACAGAACTCAAAAAGGAACGATTTAGTTGAGGCGAGAGGATCAGAATGACATTTGGAGCTTAACTCGCAGTGACACCGAATTTAACCTGACAGGTATGTAAACTGAATAGTCCTCCTCCATGCTCCCTCCTATTCTCATCCACGCTTTTCCAGCATGTTCTCTCCGGAGTTACGATGATCATTGCGACTCCCTGCGAGGCTGTGACTGACCAGGGTTTACATGTGTAGGATGACCAGAAGCATGCCGGAATTATCATATTCGAACACGATCCATCGATGCATCGTGCAGGGTGCGTGCAGGCAGCCTATAAGTGGCCTTATCAAACATAAAATGAAAAGTTACAGGGAACTAAGTCTCTATTTCTCACAACAAATCCCCTTCGCGGCGCAGCTTCACCTTTCATTCTACGCTCTATTTCCTGCCAACAATCCCTTTCACTTTTTCTAGCAGAGATTCTTCGAATACCTTTCGTGTTTCTATTATCAACTCTTGTACGTTTGTTTGTTTCTCTCCGTTGACTCAATACTGACATCGTGTTTCTAGTAAGCAACCCACAACGATGAGCGCCAACGGTCACGGTGTCAACCCCGGTATCGCCCGTACGATGACTGGTCTGCTAGAGCGGACCCGTTCACGTCGTACATTCACCAAAGACAGCTTCACCTCAACCCCGACCAGCATCCCTTCACCTCCTTCGAAGCCAAAAACCCCTAAAGTCGAAGATCTCCTCGCCGAGCAGTCTAGGCTTCAGACGGAGCTCGAGAAAGCCGTCGAAGACTGCAAAGTTGCCGAGAAGGGCAAAGCTGAAGCTGAGCTTCGGTCGCAGGATAGCTTACAGCTGCTAGCCAAAGAGCGTCAGGCGTCACAGGATGTAAAGGCTGAGAGGGATGAAGCGGTGAAAGACGCTGATACCTCCAAGAATGCGTTACGTGCGGCTGAGGAACGAGCCGAGAAGGCGGAAGAAGAAAGTCGGGCCGCTAGAGAACAGATGCAAGAGGAGTTGAGGAAAGCTCGCAGGCTGGCCGAGGAAATGGAGGGAAAGCTTGTCCAGGCCGAGAAGGATCTCACCGAAACAGAGCAAGCTAAACTCGCAGCAATGACAGAAGTGGAAGCCAAGAGGCAAGCTCTCGAACAAGCTCTTCAGCTTACAGATCGGTATCGGGTCGCAGCTGAACAGATGGCGACTGAGAAGAGTGAGTTGGAGCAGGTTTCTCGCCAATCCTTGGAGCGGGCGAGACAGGAAGCCCAATCGAGTAGGGCTGCGCTTGGGGAGGTTGAGCGTCGGGTTAGTGAGGAGCAGGAGGCTAGGGAGAAGGCTGAGAGAGAGCTGAGGAGACGGAGTGAGGAAGTTCCTACTCCGCATACGCTGTTTGGCTATGCGATGAGTACTCTGAAGTCGAGAGATCATACCAATGGCAGTTCTACCCGTGGATCGTCATCGTCTTCCTGGATATCGGGCTGTGTTATCGCCTAGATCTTTCATCCTTCTCTTCACATTCCTTCCTCCGTACGCCTTGTATCCTCTATGCGCATGACAACGAGCAAACGATGCATTTTGCCATTAAATACATGTACGACCTGTTGTATAGCCTAGTATACCATGCCATCTTCATTATTTCCACTTACTTATCTGCATGTTCGCGATGATATATCTTCACGAATCCTTCACTTATTTATTCTACGTGTACTTTACAATCGCTTACAAGCTCTTTATGGTCTGCAATGATCTTGTTTGATGTTTTTTTCGACGCACCTTAGAAAACGGTAGCTTGGTAAGCGCCCAAACTACACCGTTTCCCAAATCACCACCTGATAGAGATACAATCGCGAAGTTGAACTCTATTTTGATATAAATCATACAAATCGAAAACACGAAGATCACAACGTAACTAGAATGAAAACACAGCAGCGTTCTTCCTCGTCCCGAACATATAGACTAGTGCTTGACTCATGAAAAGGCCGACAGTGATACCAATAGTGACTGCGATCATTGCGCCCCCGATATCTATACCATTTCCGTTGGCTGTTATTCCTCCAGCTTGTGAGAGCCCCGACTACGTCAGTCCTGTCAATTGATCTTCTCGGATGGAACGAGGGCAAAGCACGTACTGGAACCAAGAATAACACTCCCGTTACCATAGAAGTGAACGCAGTTCCACCCATCTTTCGTGAATAAGCGTTGCCCAGCACGCCAACCGTGAAAGCTCCAATAGCAGAGACGACGTCAGAACGGTTGAAGATGTAATGATTAGCGATTTTGTTTGACGCGTATGATGCACATGAAATCACGACCATGACTGGCAATTGCTTGCTCCGGAAGGGTTGTAAATTGGCCAGTGACGAAAGTAACGAGAAGGTTGGGACGATGAGAAAAGCAGTCCACATTGGGAAGGGCTGCAAGAACCAGGGAAAGTGCTTTGGTCTATAACATCCACCGATGATATCCGCCGTGTTGGAAGGTACAGCATGCGTGAAGGTCCAAGTTCCGACGACGGGTAGCGTTCCATTATCAGTGCTGTTGTCTGCAACCCAACTTCCAGCCAGGATTGTAGTAGATGATAGAGACGCGGCGAGAGTATCAAGTTGACGGCGCATACTTCTATCAAGCAAAAGATAGAAATCGGAGCCTATTTGGAGACCAAAGCCCTGAAAGAGAAAACAATGACATAGGTAAGATTGTGATGCTAGGAGAAGCGGAACAGAATGCAAACCAAAAACAGGGTATAAATGAGGGCGTACACCATCTTGACACTACCACAAACAATATTCTTTGACGCAAGCTCAAGGGAGCTACTTACTATCATCGCAAACCATCAAAACATGCGCGCACTATACCCATATTGGAACACCTACAAATTAAGTATCCCGGGAGAATGCCGACAATGCCGGCGGAAGATATTGCGGTATAACAGAAAATCCGGCTCCGAATGCTACTAAGACCTCTTGAAGAAAATGACACGAATATGGCCACTGTGATCCTACATTTGTTTCAATAGACGGTACAGGATGCAACAAAACAACACCACTCACTCAAATACGTTCGCGTACAAGGTACTTTTGGCTGCGCAGAGTTGAAGCAAGGACATAATCAACGCTCCTGCACCAGCTATCCACATATCTAGGAAGGAGCCCCCAAAAGCCAAGGGACAAATGAGCGCAGAAAGGCAAAATGCCAATAGGCATCGGAAAGCGGCCGAATACAAGGGCGGAGCCTTCAGCAGGTCATCCAATTCGTTACTTGCTTTTTTGGCGCTTATCTCATCGTGGACGACCGATCGATAAATTAAGTGCACCTTATGTAGCGCTCCTAGCGCAAGTCTTCCATTGCACTTGATGAAATGAGTTTCCGAGGTTCCTAGATCCTGATCTCCAAAAGAGCAAATAATGACGCCTGGTAAATGAATGAACTCGGCTTCAACTTCGAGAATGCGAGCTGCTGCTATAAGCTGCGATTCGATTCTATGAGATGGTGCACCGAATGTCATGAGCGCACGAGCTAGCTTAATTAGAAACTCTTGACGATTAACCATTGCTATTGAAGGGTGGTGTTAGCTGAGAGTACGCAGCTTATAATGATTAAAAACCTTACAAGTAACGTTAAATTCAATCTTTACACGCATGAGATGTTTTCGACGGTGACGGTAGTCCATTTGCCGTAGAGTGTTCTTTTCAATGTCATGTTGATCCTCGAGGTACTTAGCCTTGACACCAGTGACACGAGGGTCGTCTGGGTCGATGACCTGAGAGTAGGTAGACACCATCGAGTCGTTATGACGAAAGTCTGGGCGATACGGACGGTAGTCATAGTCATCAGAGTCGTCGGAGTGTTGAGATTTTATTTCGCGGTTGAGCTCAAATAGGTCCAGCATTTGAGAAGGTAAACCACGATTCTTAAGTGCCCTGTTCTTTTCTGGGTCCTGGTATTCTTCATCTGGATCATACTCCCGTAGTGCCGATCCTTTAGCAAAGCTGACGCTGCGACGAACTGAGGAACGAAGAGGACGATTTGGCGGAGGGGAGTGATCGTCACCAGGGTAAGCGTTTGGCGGGGGGTTAATGTCAGCAGGATGCTGATAAGATGAGAAGGAATATTTATCGGAGTCATTGAAGTATCCGGGAGATTCATTAGAAGGACTCGAGCGAGATGTGTAGTTTGATGGGTCTAGAGGCACTTGACTGATAGGGCGAGATGTGTTTATATCAGGATCATATGCCACAGAGTTCCTGTAGTATGGTAGGGTAGCGCGAGGTGCAGTAAATATTTCCTCAGTATTATCATTGTTGAAAGGGTTACGAAAGCGAGGAGCCAAAGTGTCATAAGTGTTCTGCGGTTCAGCGAGATTGTCCGTATTGTAGTTCGAAGGCTGGCGAGAATCCCGATTACGAGGAGATTTGCTATGAGCCCGGTGCTTGGTCGACATGTCCAGCGGGGTATTGACGGCCTTGAGTAATTGAGATGCACAACAAAAAGGCGAATTATTGAGTACGATGTTGCCCTGAATTTGCGTAGTTTGCAAACGAATCTGAAAAGTAGCAAACCGCGAGCTCGAGGAAGGCAAGAGGAAAGTTCAAGAAAGCAAGGTTGAAATTTTAAAAAGGTCATTGTGATTACCAATCTAATCTCGTCAAGATCAAGATAAGATAGAAATTCAAACATCGCTCTTCCCCGTCTGCTTCAGAATCTTATACCCATATTGTTATCTGGAGCACCATCTACATGCGTGAAGCCCATTTTCTCATAAAAGAGTCTGGCGCCATTATTCCTCGGGTCTAAACCCAGCCAGACACCATTCAGACCTTGGTCTTTCAGGAAATCAGCCGCCGTATCAATCAATTTCCGTCCCCATCCTTGTTTCTGGTACGACGGCAGGATATTAATATGCATATGAGCAGGAGAAAGTTCGATGCAAGCATCTGATCCCGTATGCATGTTCCGCAAAAGGTTCATGTATTGTTCATCGGCCGGTTTTTTAGTCAACGACGGTGGGTACTTCTCTGCTAATTGGGGCCACCAGTGTTCTGCTGCGTAGGCCTCGAATGCACGAGTGTCTGTGGATCCGACGATATAGCCGACTACCTCATCATCGCGAAGATCGTCGACCATCACAAAGCCCCAGGTGGTTGGAAGTTTCACATACGGGACAGCGTAGACTAGTCCTGGGAGTTCCCCAAAGTCGTGCAGAGCTTCAGCAGTAGATCCTGCGTTTGCAGTCAGAAGGCATATTCGGGATAGAGATGGAGCGTCTGTCTCCAAGGCTTTGCGTATCGCGATAGGCATATCGAAAGGTGTGCTAGCGCTCATTCAATTGGTGATAGCTCGGTATATAGTGATACGCAGATTAGTGTATATTACAAACAAAAAGTCAATGAGATGAAAAAGCATTTGGTATTTATGTGCACTATGATTCCCCATCCTTACAAAAGGCCAGCCGCTCGAAGATCATTCTGTAGTCTCCTCTCATTCGTCAATGCCTCAGCAACTAACCTAGCTCGATTTGGATCATCAGGGCTAATATTTAAGTGCTGTATCAGCTCCTGTTCGTCTAGTTCATCCTGGTGAGCGTCGGCTTCGGCCTGAGCTTCGATATCCTCCTGGCGGGTGTTCATACCGAAACCCTGACGGAAAAAATCTCTCGAGGGGAGACTGTGAAGACCGAAGATACCCTCAAAAGGAGAACGAGATGCACGGGGGCCATCACTGGGAGCTGGTTGTTGGGAAGTGACGATATTTCGTTCCCAGCGTTTCACACGCCAGAACCCAAGTATTGAGGTCAGAAGAATAAACCATCCTGAAAGAATGCAATGAATACAATGAATGTTAATATCCACTGATACACACCAAATGTCATTAGAAAGAATGACAACCACTCTGTAGTGGCATCAGCAACTAACATAGTAGCCTGTTCCTCTGTCAAACTTGGCATGGTGGAATTGCCTACAAAACTGGCGTTGTAGCTCTTATAGTAATCGTTGGAACTCGCTTCGGCAGCTGTCGGAAACTTTTCGTTGTTCCCGAAACCCCAATTGTCAGCCCAAGTATTATCTTCTCCGACGGCATCAGTTTCTAATCGAGAGCGAAGCGCGAATCCGTATTGAATGAGTGTGATACCGAGTCCTGCGCGAGAGCCTAGCCGGGCAGCGTGGGTGGTATGTAGTAGGTAGGTGAGTAGGAATCCAACAAATTGGAATGATACTGAGACTAGCATGTTCCAAAGGAAGGAGAAAAGCGAGCCGGTAGGAAGTGAATCGATGATCATTTCGCCAATGGAATCAGGAGCAAAGGGAGCATGGACGGTGGTTTCCCAATAAGGAGGTACGGCGTCAGCCTGCGCAGACTGATATGTCGGAGGAGCTTCGTTGCGACTATCTTCAGGCACCACATATGTATCATCTCCTATAAAAATGAATAATTTTGAGACTTCGAAGATTCAAAGTCGAAAAAGGGTAGATATACCTTCTTGCAAGGTTACTGGACGACCGGGCTTTGCAGTGATATTTGCAAATACACCGTCGTTGCCAGTTCCGCCTCCTACAACGCCCGTGTGCGGCAGTTGCGTGTATCCAAACCTCTCTCCAAACCGAGAAGGAATAACATTTGATAAGACTCTCGACATCCAAGTCCTTCGGGGAGCTGTCTGCGAGGGGTGGAGCTCGAACGTCGTTATCCGGCCATTCGAGGTACCAAAATTACTTGGGATAGGACGTGATGTAGCTGGGGGTGAGCCAGGAGGAGGATAATCGTAGTCAGCATTTTCAAAGTCATACGAGCCAGGAGTTCGATTGGTTGGCGGAGGATTGGTACTTCTTGTTAAGGGATGAGATTCGGATACTTCCTCGTCGTCTGAGTCATCGTCGAAGGCTGCCTCCATCTCATGCTGAGCATCCTGATTGGCTCTTGGATTGTTGGGAAGAGGTGCATAGCGGTTAGACATGAGAGTAGGATGAATAAATGGCCAGAAAAGAATGAACGAAAACGGATTTGACAAAATGGTAGTCTACTAGTAAGGTGTTGAAGACGATGGGCGAAAGAACCCGATTGCCTAATTGGGAGTTCGCAACCAACGTGGGAATTTGAGACTCTCTCTCCAGGACTCCCGGAATTCCCTCCTCAAAGTTTTACAAAGATTCAAGAATTTCTCTCAATCCAAGAACAACAACCTACAGATAGTGCTCGTTAAGATGCATGGAACTTGAAACCGCTCCAGTGTTCAAAATTCACATCAAGAAATTTTGATAATGATCATCAACATTACGATGCCGTCAATCAAGCTCGAGATGAATTATCATGATTTGTTGACTGGTAACCGTCACAACATACACTGACAGATAGCCTTTAGGTCCTTTCACTCCGCTTGACGCGCTTCTTTTCACTGTCCTGGAGACTGCTTTTTTACGGACATAGCCATTTCATAATGTCTACCACACTCTCTGCTTCCAATTCCATGATAAGCTACTCTCACCATTGGAATTCCAACAACGGGAGTATGGTCACCAGTAATGCTGGCGCTACGGCGAATGTAACATTCAAAGGTATGTACTCTACATGTTATGGTTGTGATCGGCCTGACTATACAACGTTCGTAAAGGCACTTTTGTTCAAGTTTTCGGCACGATCCCAGCGCTGAAACATGACACACCTGAGCCAGCTTCCTCCTATATCCTGGACGGTACATCACCTATTCAGTTCAATGCTACGAGATTTAAGGGAACTAACGAGGTTAGCAACTTTGCCTTTTACCAATCCAATCTGGATCTGGCGAGCGGGAACCATTCGTTGGTGATTACCTCCCTCACGAATGGCGCGGACTTCATCTTGGACTCGATAGTCTTTTCGTCGAATCTTACGGCAACATCTCCAACAACTGCGAGTGAATTTCCAAACACCCCATCATCATCCTCCTCCTCCTCCTCCTCCTCCTCATCTGGATCAACTCAAGGAGGCGGCACATCCAAACCCAACGTCGGGGGCATAGTTGGGGGGACTATTAGCGCTTTGGTAGTATTAGCCGCTCTGATTGCTTTCTTCCTGGTACATCGGAGACGAAAACAACGAACTGCAAAGCGCCAGGAGGTTACTCGTCAGTTGATTTTATATATCTTCAAAACACTACCGTCTGATTGCTCCGATAGCCTTTGTTCCAGAGCGCAATCGTTCTCCCTTCATAGCGCCAAACTATTCTCAAGACTCGTACCTCGTTTCGTCCCCACAACCGCGATATAACGAAAAAGAACCGTTACCTGAAATGAGTCCCGGCCTATCGAGTCTCGTTCGTCATGGCAGTATGTACAAACCAAGACCTGATTCGGATAATCTACCTCCGATGGAATTTGGATATGGTGGTGGGGTGTGATCCTTCAAGGTGAGGATCTAGCCCGGGAATGCTTTGGTATAACTTATATATATTCTTGTCTTTTCTTCGAATTTCGACTCCAACAATCTTTCAATCAAACTGCTTTTGACATCTCTGCATAATGGCATCTACTCTATCCAAATGTAATCATCATCTCTCTTAATGCTGCTGTCGTTGTTCTCTGACCGCTGCACTAGGAAAATGCGCAGCCCAACAGACCGTGCAGTGGCCAGTAGTTCAACACCTTTGAGAGGCAATGTGCCATCGCTTATACTAGTGAAGCTCTTTTTAATTCCAGGAACCTCTAGCTTGATGCACAGTCAAATTGAAATGTTCGCAGCGTCTCTCGTCGGGTCGCTTTGAAGATAGATGCAGTAGATCCAAGTCGCGATGGGAGATCCTTCTGGCGTGTTCCACTTTCAGTCGGATGTGTTACTGTCCACGGCGATGATTTCGGCCGCTCCCAACAGGACCATAATAATCGGGTTTCGAAGACCACATAATGCCACACAATTCTTCATGCAATCCGCAATAAATCATTCGTTCGGTGGTTCCCTCGCAACAAGGTAACCAATACTACACAGAATCCGCGACACTGTCAGCAAGGAACATTCCTCGAGATTAAGACGCTGCGCAAACTGATTGGTGAGGGGGCGGCCGCAATGTGTAACGAATACTACAAACACATCCGAATACATCCGGGTCCTATGTTGTTCAAGTTCTTGTCATTGAGAATGAAGAGTCAGAGTTGATCATTAAACTTCCGCTAAGGGAGGCGCAAGCTCATCTTGAGCTATACCGACATCCAGCCTCGCAAGAACAATCCATTCCCGTTTGGCCGCAATCACCGCTGTTGCGTCCACGAACGCTGAGGTCTTTCAAGAACGAGTACATGACTGCCAAAGGTATCTAGCAATATTTGGATAAGCCCGGTTTATGGTGGTTAAAATATTTCGAGCATCGATGCCTGCATGAGGCCTGAAAGAGGTCCCCTGTTGAGGTTCTTTCGGACGCTTATTGCTTTTAAACTCGCTCTCTGTCGCGAACGTATCCACCCTTCTGTTTCATTCTAGTGTCCGGTCTGCATTCTATGTCATTCTAGGCTCAACATTTTTCCGCCCAGTTTGCAGTGTTGGTCCACCCGCGCGCGCTGTGCCCCAATTAAAATATCGAGTTACTAGGATCAAGCACTTTACCTGTGCTTTCTGTTCTCCTTCACGGCGAGCGCGATTGAATACCTTATTCAGATACGTCAAAGGCATATGTTTATTCGAGCTCGAGGAGGGTGCTCTTGAACGTGGACGTGATCATTTTACCGTCATGTCGCTACTAGTACATGATGCCTGTTCGACTCTACTTGAGGTGTTTAATCCAACAACTTGTCTCTGTTCACGTTGATCTTTTCCAGTTACCACTCATAAGCTCAGTCCTAGGACAACACAACCAGGTTTATGTAAGCCCTTATTTGTGTTGGTACGCTTGGGTATCCTCCTCCTAATTCCCTTAATTCTTTTCTCTTCATAACTCGTTCCTCTGTCTCTTACCCTTTTCATCTTGAGATTCCTGAGGATCTACAATGACAACCACGCTATCTGCTTCCAATCCTATCTTCACCTACTCTGATAATTGGAACTTCAACGAAACCGATGGAACTATGGTAACAACTATCGCCGGTTCTACGGCAAATGTAACATTTGATGGTATGTACCTACCATGGTTGCAAAGCTCTCTGACATACCAAAAGGTACTTCTATTCAAGTTTTCGGCACACTCCCAGCGAACAAAAATTCTCAGCTTTTCTAATCTTGCCGAGCGCAACGTGTCCCCTTTCAGTTATTTTACACAGAATGATACATTCGGAGTCGTGACGCATTTACCCTCTCCTTTTGCACCCAGCATGACAAAGATTGTGCACTTGGGACCCTTTCCATCATACTATACCAACTGAGTTGATAGGATATGGTTTTCGAATTTCAATTCCCTTACTGCATAAGATGGCATGCTTGTCTGAATCATTGCATGTCGAAGGGATCCGATATCTTTGTGATTGCGATATATCCTCTCCGTTCAAGACATATTCGAAGGCTGAGATAGCAAATTAATCAATGGTGTGTACGAATGGTGGAGGGCCTGAAAGTATGGCTGTTGATCTCGATAGCAAGTCCGAGTGACGGTTCTTAGATCAATGTTGTCTTGGGGGTCGCCTTAGTTTGGATCTTGTATCGCGCTCATCTTGTTCAATAATTGAGAGCTTGGGAACCTATGTGACTGAAATTTGTCTAGAACAGATCCTTGAACCTTCCTTCATCCTTCCTTCATCAAAATATTGCAATTGAAACGCCAAACTCCGCCTCAGCCATCGTCATTACCGCCTAGATCAGCCCTTTATTTATCCACGAACGAGATTCGTTGTGGACTACAAGACGGTTAGGCAGGCTCCGGACAGGCTAGATTTCAGTTTTAAGGCCAGAATATATGATGATGAGTGAAGGAAAAATCTAGAAAATCTATTCACTCATGTTGGATCTCTGAGAATCCTTTGTGCTAAAATTCTCAGTCTTTCGGTCTCCGAGTCGATAGAATGAAGACTGGGTCCAGGTCCCTTTTATTTTCGATACCTTTGAGCATGCTTTGAGCATTCTTCTTTGGACTCACATTGATTCCTGGCTGCAACGACTATGATCATTAATATTTTCGTTTTCCCACTGAAAAGCCCTGAGAAGCCATGGTTTATCGCTGCGAGGGGCAACTAAATATAATGCCGGTCGTCAGGTCCTTACGGTTGACATAGGTTGATATACGAACAGTGGCGTAGAATACAGAGCCTGGACAGCCTGAGAGCATTCAGATTCTTACTGCTGCTTTTTTTGTTAGGGGTTTTTTCCGCCCTCTTCCATGCCTTAGCCAATTGGGGTGCTATTTACAGTGCATTTGGGATACTCTCTCCCATATACCAATTCTTACCCATTTCAATCTGGAATTTTCGCTGCAACGGATGGTTAAATATCCAAGAATTTATACATCGGAAACTGACGATTGATTAAATGCTAGTCAACCAAAAAGGGGACAGAGGGACGGGTGTCTAAAAAAGTCTTCCATAAATGGGGGCAACAGCGACCTCCATGAAAGCCAGAGAACAGCAGAAGGAGAGTACGAAGCCCAGTTTCGACGAAATATGGTAACTTTTTTCTGACGACGTTATTGAAACTAAGATAATATTGGTGAACTTGACTTGGAGAGCAATCCATAGTCTTTTTGATACTTTCACGATAATCTGTAGATATACAGTTTGAACCGTTCTGTTTACAACTTTCAATCCTAGATTGAAAGAAACAGAGATTGATTTTTTTGGATGTTCAGCGTGCAGTGTGTTTCGAACTGCAAGGGAATCGGTATCAGCGCACAGAGGTCAAAAGTCGTGGTCTGATCGGTAGACCATCCTTAAGAACACTTTACAATCACGGTGCATGCTTAGTGTCCTTGGTTTGATACATTGTACACAGAAGATGGATCAAGTGCTTGCTCTAGATTGCCCTTCTTCTTCCGAGCCTCCGCCAGTCATCACTGAATGAGCATAAATTAACATTGGCGCACCACAATAGAATGTAAAGAACATACATAAAGCAAATAAGACTGCAACGATGTACATCCAGTACTTCTGAATAAATGATTTTTCGGGCGGAGGTTGCACTGGCGCTCCTTCCGCTGTCAGTTGAGGAGGAGTACGGAGTTGTGGTCTGTGGTGGGGTCAACGTCATTCTGAGATAGAACGAATAACATACTGCGGAGGTCGAGTAGCTGGTTTATGTACGATCGTCGTGTTTAGCTTTGATAATGCTTGGAATGGAGACGGAAGGGATACAAGACCTGAGCCCAGTCTAGGGCAGGCTCCATCGTCCGGGATTGGGGTTACAAAGTAGTTAATCGCATACGGAGCGTCGTTCTGTGCCAAATGTGGGGTATGCAGAATGATGGATTCGGAAGTAATCAATGGAATGTGACACTGAAACCAAAAACAAAAAACCTCAGTATCCAAGGTGGTCTGGGGCATTCGAGACCTTACCAGTTTGACCGAAGAGATATCCCGATCTGCACCTTCCCTTTCCAATGCGACTTGGTACAGCACCCGGCCCAGGTCTACCTCTGTAGTGGATAATGAATCTTCGAGAGCTGTTTCAAAGTCCAGCCAGTGTTGAGACAACGTCGATGAAGGTTGGAAGCGTAAATTATCTATTACTCCACGTTCGACGAAAGGTAATTCAGGCGCTCCTGGAACAAATATGCGGTGGTGTATGTTGACATTGGAGGCAGCCGCACAAACTGCGAGCATAAGTAAACTAGCAGTTGTAATCATGAAGGGCGCAGTAAACCCAAGGATGGAGTCTGGACTCAACGCGTTCACTCATTCTCACGTGACGATGGGTGATAAGATAACTTGAATTGGCGAGACCAAATGAGGGCCGAGGCAACTCGCGAGCCTTAGAAGGAGGACAAGTTAAATACTCACAAAGTATGTACATGCGAAATAGGAAATTATCCCTAACACCAGCCATTTTCGCTATGGTCGCACAAATCATGCTTCTCCCACCCATTGCGACACTCGTCGAAGACCATCCGTCACCAGATTCCCCAGAATCAATGAATCTTGATACTCAGCAGATGGACGAAGATACACGACCTCCTTTGGAGGGTCCTACGCTGGGGAACTCCTTAGGAACCCTAACCACCCTATTCGAATTTTATCATTATGAACGCAGATGGATAAATCAGCAACGCAATTCTCTTCAGGACGACCCAGGACTCGATCCCGTCTCTCGGGTCCAGGAGTCTTCTAGCACAGATGAAAAACCTTCGTCTTCTCTTTCGATATCATCAGGTGAATCATCCAGGCTCAAATGTGAGCCTGAAGAAATTTGCATTTCGGATCCTTCGACAGCGCGAGCATCCACACTGAGATTTTCACGCTGGCCGTGGAGTGATCGCACGCGAGGGCCTTTCGAACTGGAACTTGGTACTCGAGCAAACTCACATCGAGGGCTCAGTGAGCCTCGACTCATTCTTCCGCCAGCGGGTCATCGTACGGGGTCTCCAGCGGACGACACCGGCTACTCGTTGGCTGTCAGCGAGACCGAGTCCTCACCAGACATAGTGATACTCGATTTGTTTGAGAACATGATGGAGGCTCGCCTAGAGAGCTGTCAGAGAATAGACAAGTTGGTCAGGCGTGCTCATGGACGTAAGACTGATATCGACCGTGGAGGCTTCACTCGCAGCATAGGCGACAGGCGAATGGTGTGTACATCATTCTAGTCTGCCCCATAGTGTATGAACTGCTCTTGATTCCTTTGCTTTACTCTCCTCTTCCAAAACACCACAGACTAGACCATGAGTCCGTCAAAACTGTCCACATGTATCGAACAGTATTTCGCCACCTGTAAGGCTATTACCCCACAGTTACTGTGGTGTTCGTGTATAATTTTGAGCCTAGCCTCCATAGTTGTATGATAGTGTACAGTACATACCCATACCAGTACAGGGAGCCAATGAAACACGTTTGCGTCTCTTTTAGATACGAATCCAGATGGATGCGACGGCTGTTCTAAAATGTCCAGTGCGGAGTGTCCAGCCAATCAGGGGATACAACCAACTGGCAGCCAATCAAATATTGCAGGTGAGTGATGGACCGTTGAGCCAAAACAGCTGGAGCATAAGGTAAAATGTTCGAGGCTCCATAACCTCAGAGTCGAGACTTTTGAGCGTCAACACCAGGTCAATACATCTTCGATAGGTGCCCAATCTGGCGTTCAATATATGTATTGGTTTGTGTACTTTTTTCCATCTCCGGGAATCAATCGAACCAATATAGGAACCAATCAACCCCCGACCTCTTTGAGCTTTGACTCAAGCTTACCGTAATTGAGTCTAGACCTAGTTTATGATTAACAGAACGATGCTCCAGTCGTCCTCCGACTGGGTAGCGATAGATCTCGAAGGGATAGATGTGACGGGCGGTATGTCTCTGCTTCTATCTAACCAAGTATTTAGTATGATGGAGACTTGGGAAAATGATTAGAGACCTTCGACGACTACCAATAGAACAAAACATACTGAGAGGTCTAATGGAACTTAGGTTTCTAGTCACATTATAGAAACTTCGTATCGACAACATGTTGTTCAAACATTGTTGAAGGAACCGGATGGATCTTAGTTGCGTTCCGACCAGAGCGACATCATTATCGGCATATTCTCCTCGAAGACACAACATAGTGCAACCGATGGAATCAGGGGCCTCATGCGACTGTGAAGTCTCCCAGTGTAAAGTCAGGTTACCAGCTACGATATTCCCTAGTGAGCTCATTCCACCTTCGTTAGTGAAAAAGCGTGCTAAATGTAAATTTGACTGACCTTGCTCGAAAATTGGTTGCACTGTTTTTAGTACCAATTCTTTGTTTTCGTTGCCGTCGTAGTCAGAGTCCTCCTCTTCTACCCAAGCTTGGCCGGTATGTGCCATAATTTGCTTCTCAACCAAAGCGCCCTTCGGCAGAGTTTTCACCGCTACTAAAAGCTTCACGGAGACCTCGAGGAGGAAGGATAGGTCCTTAGTGACCTGGAATGAAGAAAGCATAACATTGGAGCTCCTACGTACCTTGTCTCTATCATACACATCGATAGCTTTCCTCACAGCATTGATATATCCAACCTCGCTAAGCCAATAAATGGCCATCTGAGTATGACCTTCCCATCCGTTCCTGAGTGCTGCAACAACTCGATCAGCATGCTGTATTGCCAAAGCTGTTTCCGTGGCCAACGAGCGCGGAGAAGGTAAAGTGATGCTACTGGGTAGCAAACCAATTTGTCCGGATATCAAGAGTCGTTCTCCCGCCTATGAGGATAAGCAGGATTGGGTATTTGATAAATGCTGCAATCCCCTCAAAAAGACAAGTTGCACTCACCAAAATAGCTTGAGAATACGGCCCAATATTGGCAGGGGCCCAATAACTTTGGCTTTGAACATGCAACGCTTGACGCTTGGAGTTGATATTATTCCCATTTTCAACAAAGGCTAAACAATCGATCCGGGCGCGAATACCCGGGGGCAAGTCGAGCGCAACACAGGCTCGGGACGGAGGGCTTGTACCAAAGAATGAAGCATATACCGAATTGACACGGGCGAAATCATCCATTGATGAAAGGAAGAGGTTGATGATGGCGCTGTGAGCGAGTGATAGATTATGAGAGGCAAGCCGCTCTGTAGATAAATCAGGCCTGAATTCGATCAAGAGTATGCGATAAAATTCAAACCCTGTAAAAGGTGGAAACACTGCGTGATTTCGTCCTCGATGGATGCATCTGCAGAACATTCGAATTCGACGTTCGTTACAGCTACCCATTTTCCATTCGATTTGGTGGCTGTTGTGAAGTTAAGAGAATGAGGAACCGATTCGGACAAATGGACATCAATTGAATGCGGTTCCACCTCGGTAATAGAAGAACGGACTACTTCAAAGTCTTCGTCCAATAACGGCGGGACCGTCAGTTGTACATGGGCATCGGAGCTGGGCTTAGGTTCCAAACGTGCGTTTTTTATGCGAAGATAAGCAACAGTTGCAAAGTCATTATCGGAATGAATGACTGTTTCTACATCTGTCCTACAAAAAAAGTCATCAACGTAGTACAAGCAATGTGTCGTACGATCTCACAAAACGATTCGAGATTTGAAAAGTGGGCAATCAAGCGTTAAACTTTCGTATTCCCCACCTTCACCACAGATATGCGATCCGTAGAGGTCGTTCTGAACCAACTAAGTAAGCGAGATGTGCTGGGAAAGGTCAAACGCACCAATTTGGTGAGCGTAGGTCTCATTTCTGCAAGTGACTTGCCCAGATGTTTCGTGGTTAATCCTATTCCAGCAACTTTGATAAGGATGGCTTCCATCCCTGCCTCGATCATCTCCGACAGTAATTCATCTTGTCTTCGTTGCCAAAGATAACAAAGACAAGTCAGGGAAAGGCGCTGACACCTTAATGGGGCCATTGAGAATATGCATAAGGCTTCGATTCGCAAAGCTCACACATGCTCAACTCGTACGCGTTGGTAGTTGGACAAGATGGCGCCAACTGACACTCCCTGGACATCCGGATGATGAGACTACGACATACAGGGATCAGAGAGGGACTCGGAATGAGAGATTGATAAAACATACCTTGACATTTGTTAGTAAATTGTACAGATCCTCCGTCTCATCGCCGTCTACGCCTTTCCTCGAGCTACGCGTCCCATATTCCGAGCCTTGTTCAACTGCCGTTCCAATGATGGTTTCCCGATAAAGAGGGACATCTAGGGCGCGTGCCACAAATTCTATTGCATCTTGACCTACTGTCTGATACAGATACGAATCGAGTTCCTCTAAACCAAAAAAATAAATAGGACTACGGAAAATTCGGGAGCCAGATTCGCACCTTTGCCTTGTTCAGGTCGCAATGAGGCAGCAGCTACAAGTTCATGACCATTCTTCTGACAGTGTAAGAGGTTGAAGCAGCTGTCTTTCCCTCCACTGAGGAGAGCAACATATTTCATCGGGAGCCAAGGCGTGTGGCTGTGCAATTCCCCACACAAGCGGAGACAACCCACATGTAAATACACCTTTGAATGTCACGCTATTCAAATTCTGTTGACGCTTCGAGCGAGTAAAGGCGAGTATATCCCGCCCAATCACGCTAACAGTATTCTCCCGTCCCTTAGTTGTGATAAAGCTGTAGGTCGGCTGTACTGGTTGTTGGTACATATATATCGGACTGTTATTAAAAGCCCCACTTTATCGTCCTGAACAATATGTATATTCCCTCGGTTTCAACTAGAAGTTCTAAGAAATCTGCCAAACGTGCTGGAGGAGGAAGCTCCAGCTCCAGTACCAGCAGCGGAAAGGGATCTAGTAGCTCTAGCAGCGGCTCCAGCTCATCCGGAAAAGGTAGCAGCTCCAGCTCTGGTGGCAAGGGAAGCTCAGGCTCAGCGCCCAGTAAAGGCAGTAGCTCGAGCGCTGGTAGTTCTCTCACTGGTACGAAAGGGTCCACTGCTAGCACATCTTCAACGATTTATGGTGAGCGGATTCTCTATCTCGTGAATTTATGAAACTTCACGTACATTGATTCTAGGTTCAAGTCGTTCCATCACACCATATAGTAATGGAGTGACGAAGATAATCACCATTCCCTCAGGTCAATTGTTTGCAGGCCGTTCAGCTGGCGGTGCAACTCGAAACCAGATATACGGAACCAAGTAGGTGTCGAGTAGCAGCTCATAGCTTGTAGTTAATCAGAAAATTAACTATTTACAGGACATACGGAAGTGGTTATCCAGGTGTCTCCGGTAGGGGAGTTGCGAGCCGCGGATTTCCGTTCTTCTTCTGGCCTGTAGTTTGGGGAGGAGTCGCTGGTGGGTCAGCGTCTTATCTATACGACGAAAACGAAGTATGTATAAATCTCAACGAGTGTGACGCGACGCATATATGGTAACATCATTTCCAGTATGGATCCCCAGACAATTCTAGTCGTCCAGGTGGAAAACTCCTGACAGCTGCCTTCCAATCCAACTCCACATCCTCCATCTTCCGTATCATATCAGATAACACCACAGTAGTCAACCTCATTTCGGACATTCACGCCAACTGCTCCTCCCACCTTACTCCCAACAGCGCGTCGTCAAGTTCTTCTGCTGTATTATACAACTCTTCTGCCCCTGATGCACCCAAGCCCGAACAGGTTGTACAGTATTTCCGTTCAAGTACTGTTGCGTTGACACTTGACGGATACAACAATACGGCTGTTTTCGATTCCGAAGGTACAGCTGATCTTCCTTTGCCCTCAGGTATCGATACAACACTTTTGGATTGTATGAACTCCACGATAGGAGCTGCCGTCCCGCTTGTGGATTCTGGAAGTATTCGATGGGGAACGAGTTATGGTGTGGTTGGGTTGTTGTGGGTCTTGATGTACCTCGTTAACATTTATTGATATATTACCGTATCGTGATGCTAAGAATTATCCCACTATATCATATACCGATTCATCCGAATAATTAATACATAACTCGAGGCTTAGATTAATAAGCTGATTGAGGATGTGATATCTCACGCTTTGACCATGCCCGATTTGTCTTCCGCTTCCACAAGCACAACCGAATTCCTCTCATCCCCAGTTCCTCCAACAAGATATCTCCCTCCAATCAAATCCTTATTATTATTTACGGAAACACGTATATTACATCAATGCCTTGCATACTTGCGTCAAATATACGTCCCGAATGTTCGAGGTTCTCGACGGAGAAAAGGAAAACACCCCAGTAATCCCACCGAGCTTTACTCCCCGAGCTCGTCGTCACCGTTAACGACAATACGGAAAGACTCGTTTGAGCGTGCCTATGCTCTCCGATGGCTATCTGCTCTTACACGCCTAGATTCTGACTGTGCAGACTCACCCGATCTCGCTGATATCCAAAATGAGGCAGCAGCATTACTGGCGATTTGTGCTGGGACAGCATCTGCAGGTACCGTGCGACGTCAATTCGAATTTGACAGCGGGAGAATCCAAATCACGTTGAGCGATGTCCCTTTATCGACCAACGCGACTAATGGAGACTATTTTGGCAGTGTCGGCGCGCAGACGTGGGGTGGAGCTTGTGTGCTGGCGGAAGAAATTGCGGATAACACGGTGGTGTTCTTTCCTAATTCTGCAGATGTGGAAGATGTGTCTGAAAGGACCTTTCGCGTCCTTGAACTTGGTGCTGGGACAGGTCTTGTCAGTCTCGTTGCTGGCAAAGCTGCTATGTCGAAAATTCCGCAATGCAGAATGGATATCATCGCTACCGATTACTATCCATCCGTCCTGGCTAACTTGAAGGCTAACATAGAGGCCAATTTTCCGGTCCCCAGTTCTTCCTTGACGATATCATCTCAATTCCTTGATTGGTCTTCGTTCTCCTCCCCCTCCGATACTACTTCTGGTGCGGATACTTCATCGACCGTCGGCCTATTCGATGTCATATTCGGTGCCGACATCATCTACGAACCTCTACACGCTTCATGGATTCGCAAAGTGGTCCAGAACACGCTGCGGAAACCTTCATCGGAAAAAGACTATCCGGACAGGAACAATACCAACAGACAAGGAGGTGTATTTCATCTTGTCATACCCCTCCGGCCTACGTTCGTTGCTGAATCGAATACGATCGAGCAGGAGTTTAGGTTTGCTGGTCCTGGTTCGGATAAGGTTAAGAATGATTTGGTCATTCTCTCGAGGGAGATCATTGTATGTGATGCGGAAGAAGAGGAAGAGGACGACATCGATCAATACTCTGTATCGGACGATGTAGGGAACCAAGCCGGAGAAGGTAATATTGTACGGTACGCATACTATATCATTGGATGGGCTAGCGGTCGGGAAGAAACGAGTATGTGCGCGCCCGGACGGAATTAAATCAAAACCTATACGTAGTCACTTTACTAGTTGTGCAACTCCAAACAGGACGCACAGGAGCGGGATGTCGTATTAGGTACAAAGGTGCAATCGAGAGCTAAAGGGCCTGTACCTCAAGGACAAGGTACTTGGAAAGTTTCTATGAATTTCAATCCGAGCTTAATGATCTGCGGCGTAATTTGTGAAAGGTTCCGCCAAGGCTAGGCCTTGGTCCCGATGTTCAAGGGAGTCTATCAGGCAATTGCATCTGATTACAGTTTCAGCAGAGTGCAGACTCGGTGCAAAGTACTGTACAGAGCAATATGTATACGTACGTATGTAAATGAGATATACCAAGTACAAAGAACTGCAGCAAGATGGTAGCAAGGAACGCAGTGCAGGATTAAGTGTTTCATAAGTATAACTCTACGAAATTAGGATTATACGAAAAGAATGATACGAATTAGAACGAGAGTAAGGATAATGAATGAATGGGAGTAAGTCCTTTGGGATTTTATACAACAACTGGGGGGTACAGGATGTACAAGAAGCATACACATACATACACTCGGGGACTAGCCGAGCGATAATGAGCATGAAATCATCAAGAAACAGGAATATCACAGGTGCAGGCGACGGCAGCGACACTGTGACTCCTGGGAGCAAAGAGTCTAGCTCTTGTAAGCTCAACAAACAGCAACGTTTCGTCGAGATGTACACAGGGAAAGGATGCGGGAGGTCAAGCTTTTGGCCTCACCTCCGGCTCTCGAGTGCCTTCGTTTGCGCGATTTTTGTTCAATTGCATCCTTTTTCTTTTTCTTCTCTTCGTCCTTCTCTTCATCCTTCTCCTCGGCATCGGGGAGGATGAGAGCAGGTATCGGAGGTACTGGTGGAGGCGGAGCAGCAAGAGTGGGACTGGGCGGCGGCGAGCGGTATGGAACAGCAAGCTGGAGGGAGCGGCTGTGAACAAGACCTCTGGAAGAGCTGGTGGATGAACGCGATGAAATCGAAGCGAAAGATGGACTCGGAGGAGGCGAAGCTTTTAGGATGCCTTTCGATGGCCGTCTGGAAAGATCGTGGCCGAGCAATTGAGAATTATTAGTGAAATGAGTCGGGTCTGATGAATTGTGCGCCGTGTCAAGGCTATGGACACTGCGAAGAACCGGTTTCTGCTTCGACACGTCGCTGTCGCAGCTCATCGGACGCATCGACGCCTGTGACTTTTTTGAACGTATCGGCAGAGGATTGAAGCCTGCACAGTAGTCTGGCGAAGGAGCTCGCGGAGGAGGGGATTCTGGGCGAGCGAAGATGGACATGGTGTAAAAAGAGAATACGCCCTGGGGAGGAGAGAAAGTCGAAAACGAATAGAAACCTCGAGCACGAAGGGAGAAAACTATTGGGCAATTAGAAGCCTCCGTACTTTATACTCTCTGACAGGACCTTGCCACGCCCCCGAAATATAAAAACAAAAGAAAAGGATCGGTTACCGTGCATCTTTGAAACGGAAAAAGTTGAAACGTTAAAACGTGTGGTTATTTACGGAATAAGGGTTTCCTGATCGGGATCGAGAAAATTCTTTCCCGTTTTGTCGCTCTTTCTTTCGAACTCTTATACAAATTCTAAATTCAAGTCGTCTTCTTCATGAACTCTACTTGCGCCTTTGTATTTTGTTATCAGCTCATGACTTGAACCGCTCGTATCCCAACCGTAGTCATTCCACGTCAAGGCGAATCGAGATTAATTTAAATATATTTAATTTCGCCTTCAAGTCACCTTCTCCATTTACATGTTCACAGCTTTTCACATCTCATATCCCCCGACGCCCGTCCTTCATTCACATTTCCTTTGTTCAAATCACCTTGCTTGGCTCACTTCCTCAGTACTGAGATCCTTTCCTCGAACAATCCGTTATAATAACACCCTCTGACTGTCTCCTTAGTAGACTGCCCACTTACCGGTCTATTATGCAACTCTACCGTTACATGCTCCTTCTAATGCAGACGATCTCTGGTAATCTAGTAATCCTCTGACATCTATAATTCATGTGTGCGCCACACTTATGACCACTTGCTATATCAATCCCTTTGGTTTATCTAGCGTCAACGTAACGCATCCCACTGTTACTTTTTGCCACAGGCTTTCGACGTGACATTTTATCTGGAGCAGATAGTGCGGCGCGGCGTCCACTAGCGAAAAACTTGCATCGCTCGAGCAACGAGCAACAGCAGTATGCTGTTTTCGACCCTGTCCAGAGATGAGGTTTTTACAGCTTGGATCTCGGGTAAGATCCCTCGCCTAGTACTTACTGCATCATCCTCAGTCCCTGACAGTGACTTTTCTGACGCAATCGTGGAGCGTTGCAGCCTCGAGTTTTCGTGGATGTTTTGCTCGCTATGAGTATGCATGATTCAGCATGATTCGCGGTCGACAGCGCCTACATACATGCCTTCTATGTGCGCTTCTGAACAACCCAGCAACGGATCCAAGAAATGCAACGCGGCCTCGCAGCAGTTCGCAGCTTTTGAACTCGTGGTCACCTTTGCTTATTTCAGCTGATAACAAACTTGTTGACTAGGCAATCCCGCCAAAGTCCACAGTTACAGTCGGGTGGAGACCCACTACACCACCCACGAGATTATCGCCTTTAAGTCTAGTTTGAACTCGGGCGGAATGCTGTACTGTTCTCGGCGCTAACGGAGAACGAACATGTCGGGAACTGGTACGGAACCGGTACACTAAGGGGACCCACTGATGCTGCAAGATAAGCAAAGTTGGTTCTGTGCGACGTTGACGGTGTTTCTCGATACCTTCCACTGGGCGTTGGACGTATTGACAATAAAAAGTCGACTGCATCGGATTCTCTCCTGCTTCGATGGATCAGATTCGAAGGCAGAGAAGAACAAATGAAAATAAGAAGCACCAGAGAATCGCAATGCGTTCAGGCGCTGTCACTGGGTCGGTGTCTTGATCAGTCAATTATTTTCATGATTGATGCTCTGGTAGCTTTGAGACCTGAAGGTCCTTTTTCGAGTCTTTTTGAGCAGGAGATATGATCAAGTTGAAGAATGTTCGGCGTGTTCGGGTGATTTCCTGAGAATGAATTGAGTGCGGTGTCCACAACCTTCCTTTCACGGACAACAATGGAGCTCAAAAAATGTCAATTCTGCTTCCATTGTCTCTCGACGTCAGGTAGATGGATTGAGGACTATAAAATCTCGTTGTGCATCTTGAATGGAAGTCCAGGACATTTGCTGCTAACATCCAAGGGCAAGTCGGCCAAGTTGCCAGTTTTTCTTTTTCCCTCTGCATCTTTTGCCTTGAGGTATCCGTTAACGTCGGTATGTCTTCTGGTGAAGGTCGCAAAAATGACCATTAATGGTAAATTGATATTCAAGTCAGCAAATTTCTTCTTTCGGTGCCGACCGCGAGTCTCCGAGGCTTCCCCCAAGTAGATCTTGCCTTTTTTGGTACGCCACCATTAATACTTTATTTTTTGACAAGTATTCGACATTTTAATTAGTGACACGGCTCCGCTCCTAAGAAAAGCGTAGAAATCGGAACTTCAACGTGTTATAAGATCCCAGAGTTTATCGTTATCGTTCAAAACATCTTTCAATGGCGTCCTCACTATCAATATTCTCGCGTCCAATTTCTCCTCCTCCACGCGCTGTATCACCCGACGTCGCTACTTTAGGTCCATTGCCATTGCCTCCAGCGCGTTCAAGGAGAATGTCGGAAAGATCCGGGACAAGCTCGAGGTCATCTCCTCCGCGCCCACTACTACGCAGCACACCATCCAAGGGCATACTCAAACCAACTCCTCCCCCGAGTCCGGGTTCACCCGTATCCTTTGCTTCGTCGTCCTCATCCTCATCCAGCTCTTCTCGAGGATCCACTCATACTCTGAGCCATCGTCGCTCAATTCAATTTGCTATCCCGTACCGTTCTCCACCCGCTTCGCCAACTTTAGCTGCTTCACCTCCCCCTGTACCACCCATTCCTGCCTTTGCATTAAACAGCGGCGCCGCCCGTCCTCTTACCGGTGATCAATTAGCGCCACTGCCACCCCGTCCAGCACGTAGTCCTAGACGGGAGCTTCAGGATGGGAGTCGTAGAGGTATGACATGTTCCCAGTTTATGTCTATACCTCAGCATGGCCTAGGACGCAGAAACCCTACCCAGGCTCCAAATACAGCATAGCTCTTTTTTTGCATTTGTATACGTTTTGATTCTTACTCATTGGTGGCTCATGCCGCAGTTACCCTTATCGTAAACATCCCTCTTCGACAAATTGTCTTGTATAATCGATCCCCTAGCTTCGCATTTGTATATTTTGATATTTTCACAACTTTCGAGTAGTATAATAAAGTACGTACTTGGTAGTACTTGACAATTAGCAGAATTGAAACTATGTATGATGATCAGATAACCACTCAAAGGAGCTGAAAGGAGCAGTCAACAAAAAGACCTAGTTTAATTACCGCTCACCTTCGGAGCTGTGCCCAGACAACCTCGTGAATGCCGCCTACAAGCCTGAACCTACAAAGTATCCGTAGAAACACCGGGGATCCGGTTACTGTATCCAACGCGGAGTCGAAAGCCCTCGCCAACCTCGGCATCGTGTCAAACGGGGAGGTGAATGGGGAAAGTGAACGGAGGTCTTCCATCGGGATGTGAAAAGAGCGTGAATGGCAACGGGCAGGGCGTGGGTATGAGCATCTGGTTCAACCGCAGTGAACGGTAGTGTCACAGTACATTGAGGTGAGGTGAAGTGAAGTAAGGCCCTATTCTGAGAATCCAATTCAAGTCAAACCTCCTTCCCTTTACTCCCTTGGCACAATACCGCGGGCGGATTGCCCTATCCGCTCTTCATACCGGGGTTTTTACATTATATTGCGCTCAACGAACGAGCACCGGATTCATTCAAATCACGCCCATTGGGTTGCAAAAGAGAGTGGAAATAGCCGTTGGTTGAATTCCATTCGAAAGATACAAAACCAAGTATCATGCTCTGACCTCCGTCTCCGAGGACTTGTACAGTTTCCATTACCCAATAAATGCGACTTCCTACTTAGCTCCTCACAGAACGAGCTACGGCAGACGTATTGAGCAACGACCAAAAGCATAATAAACAAGTTTTACTCACATGGGCAACTAAAAGCACAGACGAAATCAAATGCCCCATTGTTAGCGTCCTACAGTTTGTATCCACATAAAACAGACTGCTTACGATGTCCACCGACAACCGGTCTCGCTCTGAATCCTTCCGGAGCCCCCGCAATCGTGTCGTACCAGTCGCCAAGCGGAGCATTATTCGTTCCACTCGACGCCCACTTGTATACAGCCTCGATGAAGATATCTCTTGTAGCAGTGTTAGTCATAAGTGTTGAAGTCCAGATTTGCCAGTCTGAAACCATAGAACATGAAACAGGGGTACGCGAAATTCAAGGGGAAATAGTTACCTGTTTTTGTGTATGTGTGTCTAGTCACCAGGAAAGGCGCGTTAGGTCTGGTATGAGATGCAGTCGCTTAGCGTTCAACTCACCGAGTGTCCAAAGGTACACCGAATGCGTCTGAAGGATAGATTGACAAAGAGCTCGTAAGCGGAGATAACGATAACAAACTTACTATCGACAGTAGGATACCAAGCCGTCTCTGAGGTCGAGAATATATGAGCAAAGTCAAGTTCCAAAAAGATGGAGAGTGACATACGTTCATCATACACCGATGCAGGGAACAAGTTCAGGCCCAACAGTTTGTCTCCGAAGAGGTTGTAGGATAATCCCCAAGAGCTCTCGTCGTTGTACTAGTTTCCGCGCAATAGTCGAGTCAGTTGAACGGCGGGAACTTAGGCAAGACCCAGAGTTTGCTTACATCGAGTGTAAGATGTGGGCCGGTAGTTGAAGTTGCAAAAGTTTGCCACTGAGTGACGTAGTTCGATGCAATGGACTATATAGGCGTATAATATCAGGCTTTTAGAATATGTGTATGAAACCGACATGAATTATCCACTCACACTATAGTTGCTCTGCTGCGCCGTATTGCCCAGAATCCCCCAGATTTCGGACATCGCTTTGATTCCAACGATGCCTTTGATGGCGAGATTGGTTTGATTAGCCAACGAACCAGCAAAGTCGTCCGTGGATATTTGATTCCCGGGAATCAAAGAGTCGGAGATGAGGTACTGAGTCCACTGATCTAGCAGGTTCGACTAAGGGAAGAGTAATGAGCGAAAGCAGATTTTGGCGAGATCAGGAATGCGGAGCATACGTAGGCTGCAAGTTGTGAGTTATCGCCAGACTTTTGCGCATAGCTCAGTGCCATCATAAGCATGTTGCCACATTCTGAGACCGTCCGTCAGATGAAGATCGAAATTTTTGCGAAGGAACACAACCTACCTTCAACTGGCATTGCTTCGTCCGCACCGTCATTATGCCCAAGTGCTTTGGGATAGCTTGCGCCTGTGAAGGTGAATCACTACTAGTGATAGAATGCCAGGAATATTCGACTCACCGAGGTCATGCACGCTCCATTTGTTGGGGTAGAGTCCAGTCTCCTGATAACGGAAAAGTCCTTCTAGCAAGTATTTCCCGAGTGCGGGGTTGGTATACAGATAAATAGGCCAGGCGGGATTAATGACATCTACTGTGTTCACATTTCCGTCACTGGATATTTCTAGAAAGTTTTTCTTAGCCGGACGAACAAATCGGTGGACGCACGAAAGTAGGATGAAAATTCACCTTTAAGGAACACCATAACATCACTGGTATTCCATGCTCCGCTTGATTCTCTGCTAATCGTAATCTCGTTGGCACCCAGGGACTGACGAACAGACAGAGCGACGACGCCCGCGTATTCGGTGGAGATGGCACTAGCATCACTCTGAACTTTAGCATCGAAAGTGGTGGCTCTGGTCAACGCAGCGCTGTAATCCCCAAGGAACTCTGATATCTACATATGGTCGATTGGAACGTGAACAACGAACTTGATCAAGGAAATATTGCCTACCACTGCAGCAGGCGTGGAATATTCGCTCCAGAAGTACAAGCTCCGTGCCTGCGTACCACCAACGACCACATATTCAAGGGCTGGATCTCGAATGTGTCCAACAGAGTAAATCACCGGAGAAGATTCGGTGCTGCCGACGCTACCGAGGTTGTGAGCTAGACCAAAAACGGGCCAATCATTGCTGACAGCGCGGAAGTTGGTGTCTTCAGTGTTTGCGAGCACACCATTGTTGATGAACTGGGCACGGACTACGATATCCTGCCCCGTTTGATAAGTAGCAGATACAGTCTATGATTAATTGGAGTGAATATCCAATGCTGTTCCAACCAAAGCATGTACTTACGTTGGGTGTAGAGTAGAAAGCCGATCCATATTGTGTGTGATCACTGACTTCTCTAAGAGAAAAAAGATTTCAGAACTCGGAACAGTGGATATTCTAACGTAAGTATTAACACTTACCCATACACCGTCGGGGATGTCAGTTGAACCTGATGAGTCAAAATATCACCGGTCGTTGTTGTCCAATTGACAGTTAGTGAATCGTCGCCAGAAACCCATTCGGCACTGATATCGGAATAAATTTGGACAGAATGCGTCGCTCCATCAGTGGATGCCGCGGAGACAGCCATGTACGAGAATGGCACAGATTGTTTGACGAGATCGGTTGGCTATGTACGGGAGCTTTTGATAAGACTCAAGGAACGTCTGATGAATGATAGAATGAACATACCTCGACTGGGCTGAGGAAGTTGACCGTCACGTCGATCGGGCCGGCAGAAAGGACGAATGTGCTCTGAGTAGAGGTGAACTAGTGACAGAAGGTCAGGCAGGAATGCAACCAAAATCAAAAAGATAAAGATATATTACAGAAAAGCTCTGTTGCGTAGCTTGGGAAAAAGTCGCGCCTGACACAGCGGGAGCTCCTAAGAAACTATAAGCAACTCCGTCGACCTTGACAAAGCCTGCCCATCCGAGGATCTGTAAAATCACAACATTAGCTGGTGCCAAGACGGAATAGAGTAACACATACAGAGCCGGTCCAAAACTCTGGCCAAACGGAGTTGAGAGCATTACCACTTCCTTGTGGGAGCCAGCAAGAGAGGTAAGGCGTCCTGACTGCAAGGGGAACCGAAGGAGGGTTGAATGGGGTTGATGTCCACGCATATACCGCGGAGAGAAGGAAAGCAGAGAAAGGAATATGATGTAGAGAGCGCATTGTTGGGGAGAAGGTGGAAGGGAAGACAAAATGGAGTCGGATATTTCAAGGCACATCTTTATAAGTTTTTCGAGTTTCATTCAACTGCCAAAGCTCATATGGCGGCTGATCGTTGCCTATACCATTGCAAGCCGTCGGCGTATGCAACACACAGAGAGAAGCAGTGAAGAATCATGAGACCTCATGAGACCCGATGAAATTCATCAAAGTCACCGACTAGAAAGCATGGAAGCTGTACTTAGAGACAAGGCACAACGAATAACCATGAAACTTACCTTGAGGAAAGATGAACAAGTGATTCGTTTATGATGAAATTTGTCCAAATGAAAAAATAGATGCCTGGTTCTCCCATTGAATTTGAGAGGTCGTGTGAGGTTCAAGGACTACAAATAGAATGATCTTCAACATTGGGATTCTGGCAAAATCAGATGCTTGACTGAGCATACTTTGAGTGATCAGTTGGGTGAGAATCAATTCATTAGCGCCGATGACGAAACAACTTCTCGGCTCATGGAGCTCGACAAGGTAGCTCTTACATATCTGTATTCTGAAAATTTTCCACTCCGTTCTGACATACATCTTTAGTTGTGGAGAAGCTTTCGCGCTGGCTTTTCGAATTCTAAACCTGGGCCTCGAAATATTACCCGAAGCATCTCGGTTGACCGTTTACAAACATACGTTGAGGTTGGTTTTCTTAAGCTTCAATATCCTTCAATGACTTTACATACAATCTACATAGTACAACACAGGAGTAATTTTTTTTTGGAATTATTGGACTGCAATGTTTGTTTAGTATGGTGTCATACGATGGAAGTGATAAATCAGTGATATGAAGATCTATGAAGATGCATGAGATTATTGAGTATCCCCGGATTGTAAACCTCCTGCAGGCTGTGAGCCATCTCTGTATGGATACCCGAGCTCCGTATTATCAACAGCCTGCAACAAATTCTTCGGGGAATCACTGGCCGTTCCCAAAAATAATTTTGTGCACATTGCGGGGTCTACACACCTGGCGGTGGATCTGCTGAGCACATCAGCAATCTGTTGTCAATGGGAAAATCATATAAACACGTACAGGTAAAGTTCAGAAACTCCAGAACCTCGAAAGCGAGAGCGAGGACTTCCTCCGTGTCCCGGGAGATGACGCGTCTCCTGCTGCTTCCGAGTCGGCATCGCTCGAGCTCCAAATTAATGGACGCAGCACCTCCCAGAGTTGTCCATAGACATCGTGTGACTCTCGTGGATCAGCGGCAGCAGGTACAAACAGGCCCAGCCCGTTGAAAGGAGATGGATGAGAAGGAGTGGATTGGAAGAGACTTAAAGTCATCGTGCTATCTGAAGACATTGAATGCAAATGCTGAGTTGGCCTAGAGAAAGGTACTACAGATGGTATAAAGTCGGCAAGGGTATAAAACGGGGTGTTTCGCAAAGGAGGGACAAAGCAGTTGAGCGACTCGGAAGGGCCTGAAAGTTGATTTGGCTGAGAGATCCTGTTTTATACACCTCTGTTAGTACAGGATCCCATAAAATGGCATAGTAACCTATCCGTGCGAGTTTAATTGGTGAATCTTGTTGCTCAAATTTGCTTTACCAAAAACGGTAGGATGATTTCCTCTTTTGGAACAAGAGCAGGGCACACGCCCGTCGACTTTGTACCGATACAAGTAAGTAACAAGAAAAGAAGCCACACATCTGATTCTCTCTCAAGTTTAAAGTTTCATGGCGTACTAGACTCTCAAAAGTTCGAAAGCCTTGAGTAGATTGGATATAAAGAAGAATATGACAGTACGATGATAGGATCTACAAAACAAAGGTTTACTAATTCGGTACAGAGACAAGGGCCGACTTCGACTTACTCAGTGACTTCGGGTTTATCTGGATCTAGTCATCCAAATCGAAAACATCACCGTTATCATCCTCTTCGCGACGAGCTTTATTAGACACTGAGTAGATTGGATCCATCACATTCCCGGCAGGCTTTTGTATTACACCTAAGGACCGCTTCAAAATCCGGGGGGATTTCGTATCCAGAGTAAAAAGAATACACACCACAAACGGACAGTCTCAACTCCAGTGCTGCCGTCGTGAACGCATCGTTATTCCCAAGTTCCTCGAAGCCGATTATCCTACATGCCTCTCTGATGAGCAAGAATGAGCACAGACAGATCCACTGATACTCACCGATCTTTGGTAACGCCCTTTACAAAGCAGATCACACAAGGCAGAACCTTGATGGAAAGTTTCTCGACCAGCCAAGGGACGTTTTCTACAAAGACGCGGAAGAATCTTGTGTTGAAGTATTTTGGGGCAATTTTCTGTCCTCTTGCGTAAAGTAAGATGGTTGAGAAGCAGTAAGGAAGCTTACAGCAAGCTGCTTGTCCATGATTTCGCATCGTTTGAAGTTGGGGTGATAGAAATGTACGACACATCTTGGTTCGTGTCTGGAATGGTTCCCATTAGCACGTTGTACTGGGAAGAAAGGCGTAATATCTCAGAACGCGTACGCTGTTACCCGCACCACTTCCTTTTCATCCGTTATTTCGTTGTACGTCCCGTATTGACTCTGCTTCATTTCCCGCATTCGTGCCATTCTATTTTAAACTTGATTCGTCAATAGTCACCAACGACATAGATAGCTGGCGCTCTGGGCTTGACTTACTCCCTTCTGAGGGTCTCGAGTCCTTGCTCTCTCATCGCAGAGCTGTTGTCATTCTCTATCTCTTCTTCCAGCTCTGCGAACAAAGCGTCGTCGTCGTCGTATTCTTCATCCTCCTCGTGTTTAGATCGATCTGACTGGTTGGGCTCAATAAGTCGAGATGCCAGTGATGTTATCTTTGGATTGCTAACGTCAAATCAAGGTGAGGAATGATAATAAGAACTTCAGAGCAAGGTCACCTATCCATGCTTAGAGTCGAAAAGACAAAGTCCGGCCCGAAAGCCGCAACTTGATCATCGACGTCGACAATGAAACTGATAAACAAATACGTCGACAAGCATGGCGCTGGCCATGTTACTTTACGACCAGAAGACGACGAAGATATGTGGCATTTATATAATCTCATCCAGAAGGGCGACTCAGTGCGTGCGCCCGCGATTCGGTAAGTATACAAACCCTATCTCTTCTGGCCTTCTTGATTAGTTCATTTTGCAAGTTTGAATCTAGCCGTATACAAAAGACATCCGCTACTGGATCGATAGACTCTCAGAGAATCCGGCTCAACCTCACACTCGAAGTCACCAATGTAGAATTTTCTTCGTATTCTGCAGCTGCAGAGCAATCCTCTTCTACGGATCCAAGTGGATCGAACAACAGCGCAGCGTTGCAGATCGCTGGTCGAGTCATAGTGGAGAATCCGCATGTGAAACTCGGCGCATTCCACACTCTGGATATTGAAGCTAACCGGGACGTGCGGATAGAAAAGGCGGACGGGTGGGATAGTATTGCCTTGTCGCGTGTACAAGAAGCCATTGTCCCAGGCAGAGGCGCAGAGGTCGGAGCGATTGTCTGCGGAGAGGGAACGGCAGCCTTCTGTCTACTCTCAGAACATATGACTTTGGTCACTCATCGAATATCCGTCCCTATTCCTCGTAAAGCTGCATCGACGGGGTCATCTCAACACGAAAAGGCATTGACAAAATTCTACGGTGTCTTATACGACGCTTTCATACGACATATTCCGTTCGGCAATGTGGGGTTGAAGGCAATTGTTTTCGCGAGTCCAGGATGGGTGAGAGATTCTGTGTATGATTATGTGATGCAGGAAGCGGGAAGGAGGAATGATAAGGTCCTCCAGCGGGCACTAAAGGAAAAAGGTGTCAGGATTCATATTAGCAGTCCGCATGTGCATAGTCTGGTCGAAGTTTTGAAAAGCCCTGAGGTGAGTGAATTCTTTGTCTTTTGTCTTGGATTTGGTGTTGACATGTGTCTTCCGCAGATCAGTGCACAGCTGAAGGAAACGAAATTTGCAAGAGAGGGACTGACACTGGACAGGTACATGAAATTCGAAAAATGGACGTCCTAGTGCTCACGTCAGTCACTCAGATTCCATAAAATGCTTGCGAGCGATGAACTACGGGCATGGTATGGGCCGAAACATGTCATTTTAGCAGCAGATAGAGGCGCCGTAGGCACGCTTCTAATATCTGATGAACTTTTCCGGTGCGTCTACGTTTCATACACATAAACCAAAAACCTCAAATTTTCTACGTAGAGCAAGCGATCCTGAGACACGGAAAAGATATGTCGCTCTTGTTGAAAAGGTACGACAGACAGGTGGAGACACGGTTATATTTTCTAGCATGCATGAATCAGGCCAACGTGTGTGCTCAGCCTATTCACAATGAAAACTCGTTTATTGACAGCGCTCACAGAACTGAATCAGTTGACCGGAATAGCGGCGATTCTTACGTTCCCACTGGACATCGAAGTAGTCGAAGCTGAGGAAAGGGAAGAGGAGGAACAACGGAAGATACTAGAAATGCAAGTAGACGAAAAGGAAGAAGGCTGAAAATATGTCCAGGCTTATATCAGGTTTGTACTCGTATTTCGAGTGCGAAAATTATTCGAAAATGAGAGAACCGATGAGCTGCTCAAACAGCTTTGACCGCCAACTCCATTTTGGGAACTTCTAGATTACGTCACCCTTCGCGATCATCTGCTTCGATCGATGCCAAGAATGAGAAAACAAGAAAATGCTGAGATTTTTTTTCGCCCAAGTCAATCGTTTGTCCACAATGCCACGCAAGCGTGCCAGATCCACAAGCGCTGGCAACGAACTCAGTGAAACCGCCAAACGTCCTCGCTTTACTTCTTTTGCTCCAAGGAAAGTCGCCACAGCTCAGAACGCTGCAGCCGTCGACGCAGACCAGCCAATGGGCAAACTTTTGGAAGCAGTCAAAAATCAGAGTAAAACAGTCAAAAATGGCAACGCAGTCGTTTATTGGATGAGAATGGCTGACCTTAGGAGTGCGTTCAGCGTTTTGTTGCAAGGTTCAAGCTGATTATTTCCGAATAGTTTCGGACAATCATGCACTTTCCTTGGCTTCTGCTCAAGCAAAGAAGGAGGAAATTCCACTGATTGTGCTTTTTGTCATATCTCCACAAGATTACAAAGCACACGATCGAGGTCCTCGCAGGATTGATTTCACCCTTCGAAACCTGGCAATGATTAGGGTCAGTTCCCTTGGAGTTAGAGCGTTCACTAAACTTACAATTATCAGAGCTCTTTGGCCGAATTGAACATTCCTCTTTACACTAGGACCCACAACGTTCGCAAGACTCTTCCTGCTGCGGTGTTGTCTTCAATGCAAGACTGGAAATGTACAAACATATATGGAAACATCGAATACGAGGTAGACGAGATTAGGCGAGATATGGAAGTCTGTGCGCTGGCCAAATCCAAGGGCGTCCGCGCAAATTTTGTCCATAACAAGTGCATCATAGAACCTGGTATCGTTACAACCAAGGAAAACAAAGCATATTCGGTGAAGTAGAAACACACAATCTCTGAACTCGCAACTGATATCTGGACAGGTATACTCTCCGTATCAGCGGAAGTGGATTTCGATCTTGAACGACAACCAAGATCAATACCTCACAGAGTATCCGGATCCACATCCCAACGTTGATGGAATCCGAGAAGACACAGTGCTTTCCAAATTGTTTGAATGTGAAGTGCCCAAATTTGTTCCAGGATTCGAAATGGAAGACAATGATAAGCAGACGATGGCAACCGTGTGGCCAGCAGGAGAGGAAGTTGCGCTCCAAGTATAACCTTGTCTCATCTAAATTTACATGCATAATCTTACAATCGAATCCAGATTCTTAGTCTTTTCCTGCATACCAAGTCCCGTACTTCACAAATGGGTGCCGCCAATCCAGTTGCCGAAGGAGCAGAATCCTCAGATAAAGCCAGCCGCATCATGAAATATGGTCAAGATCGCGACAACGCCGATCGTGATACCACCAGTCGTCTCAGGTAATCTCATTCCAACCCCACAAAGGGCATTCAATACAAGGCTGATTCATTCAAAAAAGTCCCTACCTATCTGCAGGCGTTATCTCCATTCGCGAATGTGTTCGTGCAACGCTGAAGTTACAAAAGTCCAAAAAGGTTGATGGATCCCGCGACACAGGCGTTGGGCGATGGATTCAGGAACTGGCGTGGCGCGATTTTTACACCGGGGTCTTAGCTTTTTTCCCTCGCGTTAGCATGGGGCGACCATACCTTGAGAAATTCGCTGCTGTAGAGTGGGAGGCGCATCAGGAAGCCGGAGCCGGAGGAGGGGATGTCGGTAAAGGGTACAACGATGATGATCCTGACCCAGTCGGACAACGGAAAGACGCTGAAGTGCTGAGACGATGGAAGGCAGGCATGACCGGGGTTCCAGTCGTTGATGCTGCCATGAGATGCATTCAACAGATGGGTTGGGTACACAACCGCTTTCGTATGATTACTGCGATGTATCTGACGAAAGACCTGATGATTGATTGGAGAGTTGGAGAACGAGTGAGTCCAAACCACATAGAAATGCTTCTGTGATCTCACTTGCCATTTCGTCATTTTTAGTACTTCATGGAAAACTTGATTGATGGTGATCTTGCGTCGAATAATGGGGGATGGCAGTGGTCAGCTAGCACTGGTGTTGATCCCTGCCCGTATTTCCGCATTTTCAATCCTTATTCGCAGAGCATAAAGGTTTGCGTTTTTTTCACCATCCTTGATTCATTATATGTACGCCACATACTTACCCCCCTCATTTGGAAGGTCGATCCAACTGGAGATTTTATTCGAAAGTTTGTGCCAGAGTTGTCCAAACTTCGAGGACCAGGTAAAGTTGGGAAAGTTTTATACGAGAAGTTTTCGGGCTAATCAAGTTCATGATAGACTTGCACAATCCCTCTGCTTCAGTAGCTAGCAAGCTTGGCTACCCACATCCTATCATCAGTCACGAAGAGGGTCGCCAACGAGCACTAGAGCGGTTCAAGAACGCAGGAGCGGCTACTAAATAATTTCCAAGAATCAGGATAAAAGATATGATAAATTAGACTGTACTTTTTACGTGTAACAATTACGAATATACCTCCAAATCTGAATCGGTTCGCCCCCGCTTCCGTCTCTCGTCTTCTGTCAATTCACCATTCGTGTTGTTTGAACTCTTGGCTTGACCATGAATGACCTTGTGGACGACAGTCTCCCACATCAAGTCGTTGACGCCTTTTGCTTGACCAAGTTGACCACGTAGTAGAGCAACTTCAGACTCGAGCTCAGTAACGCGAGATTGCAGGACCGCAGTATCACCAAGTCGGGTTCCAGAATTGGAAGGTGTGGTAAAGTACGCGTGGTCACGAAGTAATGCTTCCTGGCTATAGAACGTGCTCTCGTCTTCGTAATCCTGTTCAAAAAAAATCTTCAGGTTGGGAATAGAGCAATTAGAATGTGCAAAAAAAACATACGTTTTCACGAGTAGGTAGCATCATTGATACTTCGTGAATATCTCGAGCTTTGGCGTCTTTCATACGTTGAAAGGGCATGATGGGTTTGACCGGTATTGTGTCGATGGTAGTGACACTCGAGTTGAAATTGAAGCTAACATGGCCAGTGAGATCTATGGGCTTAAGAAGTGAGGCAAGGTAGGATATTGAGAGTCCTTTATGTGTCGAAATTGTTCGCAGGAGTTGGTGGGTGGGGGTATCGTAGATATGTATCAATCCTGACGATGTTCCGACCAGAAGGTTTGATGTCAATGACAGTGACATACACGTTATTGGCTGGCTGCAAGAAATGAAAGGAGTTGAAAATACTGCCAGATGTGAATTATGATTATATCACGCACCCGACAGTGATCAATCTTTTTTTCTGCGAACTTGCAACTTCATCGGTGACACGGATAATGTCGTTGACTCCACCCCCACCGATAGCCTCCGTAATGGGACCCTTTGTTTTATCCTCCAGCTGTCGGAAGAGATTTATCTGATATATAGAACCTTCCGGGGACGAAGAGGCGGCAAAGAACAATCGCTCGGTAGGCTCCCAAGCTAAACAAGTGATTGCTTGAGGAAACATAAATGTCGTTAATAACGATCGTGTGGCAAGATCCCATAACTAAGAAATGGGAATTAGTCTCCGACTGTTGTTGCAAGACAACGAGTTGCAGACCTTGACAGAGTGATCAACAGAGGAAGTCAGTACACGACATTCGGGGAAAGTGCCCAATCCGCAGAGAATATCGGTGACGGGTAATGTGTGGTCGGTCAACGTAAAGTACGGTAAAGACAGTGTATTCTGGGATTCTTCATCGAGGAGACTGTCCGGCACGATTAGTAAGATCCAGCAAAGGCCAAAGGTGCTGAGCTTAACCTATGCATCGACCAAACGCTGATCCCAGAGTCGTCGCTGCCTGATAGCAGTGCAGCGCCATCGGGAGTAAAACGTAGGACGTTGACTTGACGGTAGTGCGCGTCCCATGAGTTGAAGAGAATACCTGACGAGACCTGCTCTATTATTAGAGATAGTAAAGCAAGCTGGAGAGCATAACACACCTCCCACAGATAGATCCGTCCCTGGGCAGTCCCTCCAGCAAAGAAATCCCCAGAAGTATCGAGAGCAACGCAAGTTAACTTTTCTGGTACAACGATTTTCAGGCTTATTTGATCCTGGCGTACGAGTCGTCAGCAAAGAGCGAAGGAAATTGAATCAAGTCACCTTTTGGAAGTTGTATGCATGCAACAACAATTTGTCGGATTGCGCGGCAAAGAAAAAGCCCCCTTGCGCGTTTCTAGAGTTCAAAAAAGTCGTACAATGAGGAGCTGCGTTTGTTTGTTTGAAAGAAGCAATAGAGGCGCCAGTGTTTATGTCGTGAAGGGTGACTGAACCAGAGCCTGATGTCGTTGACGGCGATGCAGTCGCGCAAAAGATAATTTCATGCAGATGCATGCTTATATTCAAAAATTTTCACAGTCAAAGTTTGAATATGTAATATTTATCTTATCAACCATACGAGACTCATTCCCAACCACCACTAAACTTCGCGTCTCCCTATCAAAATCTTCGATGTTCCTAGATGAAAAAAAAACTCTTTCTGAAATGGATAAATCACAGATCCACAGCAATACAAGGGAGTCCAGGTTGTGGAACGATGGTTGCTGTTCCCTGACAATTCGTATCAGGACTCTCAACAAGAAGTGCACCATCCTCGTTCTGAATAAAGAATGTATCCATGATCAGCCATCTATCAGAGTATCCGATGCCGATTCTGCTCACAAAATAGAGGCAGGAAGCGTTCGGATTCAAATTGTAGCTTTGGAAGCAGTACCCAGCATGAGTCAGCAAGACGATCATATCAAATCAAACCTCCAGAACTTACCTACACTCCAAGCTGTTTCCTTCTTTCTCGACTGCCGAAGTGAGGATACCGCCCGCAATGAGGAGAGGGCAGACCGCGCAAGGGAATGACACTGACTCTTGCAAAGGTACAGTAGAGACGAATTCGAGGACAATGATGTCGAGCGCGAGAGCGAGAAGAATGGTCCGCATTGTGACAATCGTCTGAGCGTCAAGTGAACCAGCCACCTCTATAGATATAGAATTTTGGGGCGGCACTTGACGACTCTAAATGACTCTCTCTTATAGCAACTGCTTCCGATGCTTTGCCCGTGGGCTCAAGCGGATGAATCTGAATAATGCGACATGTGTTACACAGATCCTTCAGGGGGTGCTTGGGTGGGTGGTTCCTGGCCTGGTACTCTCCGGTGTGACTAACAATGTTTTTATCTATGGGTTTATTGACATCTGCATCACGACTGATTTACCAACACTGCGAGACACTGTAGAAGAACGAATTCTTGGATCCCGTCGATTCACAAAGGTGACGCGGTACAGAGACCAAGCCCAGACTGTGGAAGGAGGGTTGCGGTGGTGGGACATGTTACACCAGTGCTCTGGGATGAAAGTGTACCGTCGATGTTCTGAATGAAAATCGGTCAATACCTCTCTAGATGTCTACGGCGATCATGATACTGGTCGTGCTCACAAAATAGGAACAGGAGGCGGAGCCAAACAGATTCGTGTAGCTACAATATAGCATGAAGATCAGCAAGATGATGGATATACGATGAATTCAGAGACATACTCGCACTGTAAGATGATGCTTAACAAGCCCTCGGTAGACTGGGTGAGTACAAAAGGCAATAAATCATCACTCTCAACAATCGCGGGGCAGACTGCGCAGGGGAGCAAAGAGTCGGGTGTAGGTGTTATAGGTACAGCGGAGACAAAACCGACACCGACAGCAGCGAGAGTGAGATAGACAGATCGCATCGTGACACACAAGTGAAGCTAAGTGAAGCAACGATGGAAAGCTGAGCCACGCTTCAAAATCCATTTCATAATCCTTCGTGCTCAGGCTCAGGGTCCGTCTTCTTTGGATTGACAGTCTATGACATAGGAATGTTGAAGAACAAATCAAGACTGAACACGCGAGAAGCGGCGAACTCAAGGGTACCTGTAGGTCCGGTGCAGGTCTGGCCACGGGCACTGGCTCGCATTGTCTATGTAGAAGTATATACTCGTCAAAGAATTCGACAATATGCATATGTGGGAAGTATACGCATGAGGTCTGCATGATTCAGGTGACCCTTCTGGCATGCGACTTGACTTAATATTAATAGTAGTACAAAGACCAATCGTGATGTAGATACCGCCTCGGGCGCCAATCTGCCTAAACCGGGTTCGAGCAATCCGAATACCCCTTTGATTGTCCTCAGTCGCCATATTCATGAGCTGGTGCCCACGTAAGTTCGAGACTGAAATTTCACGAAGTGGCCGTACACCTCCAGATTTGGCATGAACTTTATTAATCAACTCTCAATTAACCCGGGCTACGTCTTATCTTGATTGGCAAGTACTGATCTGGAGACCGCAGAAAGCTTGCGTAAAGAAAACGGTTCGATTATTGAATAAACACACCTGGGTCTGCCACTAGTCTGCCATATAGCATTGATGTTTCGCTCATAGAATTTACGATGAGCATATGATCAGTTATGTACATTGACTCTCACGTCGAATAAATAATATTGCATTACAAAATAAATATATACCAAGCAAGCCCTACGATCCAAACCAAAGAGACGCCAATACTAGCACCACCATTAGAGGATATAATACACTGATGTTTGTGGTAGCATAACCCGTATTCGAGTTGGATGAAGATGAAGACGACGAAGAGTTGGTTGAGCCAGTATCGGCGATTGACGAACCGTTGCTGCAAGAGAATTGATAAGTCAATGTGCCAACTATGGTAAGAAATTGCACACACAGAGCCAACTAGGTGGAACGTAGGACAGACACAGAAAGAATCAGCGTCCTTGAACATAGGAGGAACTACTGGAGACGTACCAGAGCAACTAGATAGCAGATACACTTTAGTGGACAAAAATCAAGGGAAGTAGTCATCACTTACGGTGTCCCCCGACAACAGGTCTGGCGCGAAATGTTTCGGGCATACCAGAAGCGGCGTCGTACCAATCCGTGAGCGGCTGCGAACTCATCCCACTTGAGGCAAACTTTGTCACTGATGAGACGAACATGTCCCGAACACTAGTATCAGTCATGATACCGGCACAGAATATTTGCCAGTCTGCTGAAAGTGAGAGCGCAATCAAAGTAGGACAATTTGAATGCCGACCTGATTTCGTGTATGTATGACTGTAGCCAAAGAATAATGAGTTTTTTGCTCGTCTTGAAATAAGGCGCAGGCTCTTACCGTGTGTCAAGGGGGACACCATAAGTATCTTTCATGAGGTCGCATTAGTGTTGATAATTGAGAGAAAGGAGGAAAGAACTTACTTTGAACGGATTTGTACCATTCAGTTTCTGCTCCATGGGTAGATATCAGGAGGATATTCAAAAATTCAGGTCACTTACGCATGGTGTATACGGATTCGGGGAAAACATTCAGTTGGAGGAGCTTGTCGGCATATAGGTTATAAGACAACCCCCAAGATGAGTCGTTCCCGTACTGACAACCAAATATCAATCATCCAGTTTCATATACTATCTGATGGCCAGTAAAACGTACATTGAGAGTCAAATGATTCCCCTCGGAGGACGTAGCGAAAGTTTGCCACTCAGAGACATACGAAGAAGCGATCGACTGTCACAATATTCAAAGAAGGGCCTGAACAGATTCACGAAAGTCTTACACTATAATTGGAGCTTTTGGATGTATCACCAAGAAGAGCTGCAATCTTGGCCATTGCCGCGATTCCGACGATCCCTTTGATCGCGAGATTAGTTTGATTAGCTAAAGTCCCAGCAAAATCATCGGTGCTGAGTTGATTATTGGGAACGAGCGAATCTTCAATTAAGAATTGAGTCCATTGGTCAAGAAGCGATTCGTATTTGGCAAGTTGGGATGTATCTCCACTCTTGATTGCGTAGCTAAGAGCCATGATTACCATGTTACCACTCTCTGCATCAAAATGTTGAGTACAGAACAGGGGATTTTGAAGTCGACAAACCTTCTACAGGCATGGCTTCGTCTTGTCCATCATTGTGGCCGACGGCTTTCGGATATGTTGCTCCTGGTACAACACATGGGCAAGGAATTGTGAATTTCATCGCGGAAAATCATACCAAGGTCGTGAACGCTCCATTTGTTCGGGTATTGACCAGTAGCCTGATACGCTAAAAGGCCTTCGAGGAGAAGCTTCCCGAGGTCCGGATTGAGGTAGAGTAGACCCGGCCACGAGGGGAAAACAACGTCGACGGTGTTGACATTCTACAAGGATTTTCATTATATTAAAGGAGAACGTCACATTGAATAGGTCTCACTCCATCACTAGATATTTCTGCGCAGAAGTTTTTGAGTAAATCTCTAGGATCCGAAATAAAGCTGTATACCTTTCAAGAAGACAATCACGTCGCTAGTGTTGTAAGAACCATCGCTATTCTTCGAAAGGGTTATCTCTATGGCTCCAAGGAGCTGTCTAATGGAAAGAGATACTAAGCCAGCGTAGTCGGAAGAAATTGCCGACGCGTCACTGTCCACTTGTGCGTCGAAAACGTAGGCACGGTCAAGTGCATTGTCATAATCTTGCAAGAAAGATGACATCTACATACTCACGCAAGATCTGTGAGTACCGCCACAAATACCATTCAAAGGACTCACAGCATCCGAAGGAGAGGTAAAGGAGTTCAGAAAGTACGAACTTCTGTTCTGAAGTGCCCCATTTGCGACAATATACTCTAATGCTGGATCTCTCACAAAACCCACACCAATGACAACAGGGGTTGTCGCATCGCTGGAAACAGTCCCAAGATCATGAGCATAGGCAAAAACAGGCCAGTCGTCGGATATGGTGCGAAAGTTGGTGTCCAATATATTGTTTAATTTGCCATTGTTGATGAATTGTGCTCGGACAATGATATCCTCTCCAGTCTGGTATGTTATTCCAGATTGCTGTATGAGATGATGGACAGGTAATCAGCCTGTGAATAATGTAAAGTGATTGAACTCACGTTCAGCGTAGAATAGTACGCGGATCCGTCTATAAAATTGCGAATTGAGACTCCAATTGGACAACGTAGTAGATTATCTTACACACATTGTGCACGGTCATCGATTTCAGAAAAAGGAGTGGGATTTTGTAGCTGGATCTGATGCGTGAGTACGTCCTCCGTCGAAGTTGACCAGTTTGCGGCCAGGGAAGTATTTCCGGAAATCCATTCTGCACTTATGTCGCTATAGATCTGAACGGCATGAGAGCTCCCGTCATTTGATGCAGCTGAAATTGCCATGTAGGCAAAAGGCATGGACTGTTTAGTAAAATCACTAGGCTAATCAATGAATGAGATGGCAAGAAAGCTCTTGGTAGATAGTCAAACGGCATACCTCGACAGGACTGAGGAAACGGACTGTAAGATCAACAGATCCAGCAGAAAGAACGAATGTGCTTTGAGTAGCCGTGAACTGTGCACTGATCAATAACCAAAACTTGGGAGATTTTCTAACGGCCAAACGTACGTTAGCGCTCTTTTGAGTTGCTTTAGTGAAAGATGCGCTGGCCACACTGGCATCACCCAGAAAAATATAAGATGTCCCATCTACGTTCACGAAGCCGGCCCATCCGAGGATCTATGTGATAGCAATGAGTCCACGAGTACATCCCCTGCTTGACGAGAATTGCCCAGCCCCATCCATACCTGTCCGGTCCAGAACTGAGGCCAAGCATCATTCAAAGCTGAGCCATTTCCCTGGGGAAGCCATGCCGAAAGATAAGGGCTTCGTACTGCCAACGGAAAGGAAGGGGGGGTAAAAGGCGTCGAGGTCCAATCCACGCATCGAGCGGGCGCGACGAACAGTAATGGGACGAATAGAAAGAAAATAGAAAACATCACGGAAGCATAAAACAAAGAGAGATAATTTTCTCATTTTTTCCAATTGCATGGCTTTGCATGACACCAATGCGACACTCAGGCTTCACACCGGTTCAAGTGGTGGATTCAAACGCGTTGCTAAGGGGCAAAAACTGCACTGCCCTTCGAATGCGGATCAAGGGATCAAGCGGCATTGCCAAGCACACTGATACGTCGGTCGAAGCGTCGGTGATACTCATACTGTACGATACGGCCTCCACGTGCACGGCTGTGCACGGTAGTCCACCGAATAAAATTTTAACTACTAAGGAGTCCGTCCATAAGGGCTACGACAAGATCATTTTGAGGTGTATCACCGCTCATGTCCCAAGTGTTGGTCCCCAACATGCCCATCTTCTTCGCAAACTGCCCTTTCATACGCAACGATTCAGGATCATCGTAAGAAACAAGCTGTCTCGAGGTTTGAGATCGTAAGAAGGGCGTGGCAGAGCATTCATCCCAGTAGCGATTGAATCCACTCGAAGCAGTGAAGGTTTGTCTCCGACCGTCGCTGGAAGGACTAGCAACAAGAGCACCTTGTTTGACGAGATTGCGAAACGTTACAGAGCCTTGATCGGCGCCTTCATCAGCGGTGAGTCGAACGGAGGGACTTGAAGCACGTGTTCGAAGTCTTGTAGCGTTAGAGTTGGAAAGGTAGCCGTAGTAAGGTACACCCAGAACTTGCTTCTTCAGAGGGAAACCCGCTTGACCCCACTGTTTCACAGCGCTGGCGGCGCTTGCCTGTGGTTGAGTGGAATTATGACAACCGTCATACAAAGGTGCGTTTGGGCCAGGGGACGAAGAAGCTAGAAGTAACGGTGAGCTCAAAATGATTACTGAGGAGTGAGGACTTACATTGCCAGACATCATAGTTCATGATCATGATCCAGTCCAACACTTGAGCAAATGCTGAAACATCTTTCATCGGCTGCCCGTTGCTGTCCGTGAAGGGAGTTTGCGAAGTCGCAGCAGTGATTTTCATTGTACGAGGTAGACTGGACCGAAGAAGTTGAAGGAATAAGAGATAGTTGGAACTGTCTGCCGGGTCCACTTGATTTCCTGGAAGTCCTTCGTGGCCGGGATATTCCCAATCAAAGTCGACCCCGTCCAGTTTGTATGTCTGAATCATTCGAATCACTTCTTGCACAAAAGTTCGCCGATTACTGTCCGTAGACACTGCAGAGGAAAAGTATCTGAAAGCCATCAGATTTGTTCGGTGGGGAAATTTCAATTGACTTACTGACTTCCACCCCAGCCGCCGATACTCGCTTTGACATATTTACCTTTAGCGTGCGCAGCGGCAACCGTTCGCCGCAAGAGATCAGGACACGATGGATCCTCGAAGGATAGTTGAAACGTCTGGTTAAGTGAGGCGAAAGCGAAATCGACCCAATCATATTTGGTAAAGTCAATTTGCTCAGGTGGGAATGTCCAGCCCACCCAGTAAGGATAATAACCCATGACAAGGGAGCGCGCAGCTTGTGTAGAGGCGTCGCCATCCGAGATACTAGAGTCATAGGGAGGTCCTGGGTCAATAAATACAGCTTCTGATCCATCGGGACTGGTAACAATTTCAGGTTGAGGTGTTTCTAGGACGTTCAAAGCGGATACAGTGGCGGAACTTGCTTGAGGGATTGAAGATGAAGACGAAGGCGAGCTGGATGAATACATCGTAAAGGAGGAAGAAATTCCTAGCGTCGAGCTGGAAGAGGTAGCTATGGATGACGACGAGATATCGCTTTCGGTCGAGAGAGCTACAGTTTGAACGGGACCAGTTCGCTTGAGAAGTGGTGCACATTGAGCGAGCAAAGGAGCCAAAAGAAACACTGAGATCGCCGAAGGCATTTTTCGTTTTTGAAAGAAAGAGAGACAAAGATAGAATATAGAGATGTACGAAAGATAAAAGGAATAATACCACCAGGGTTATAGAAGAAGGTTGGAAAGGAAAGTGTGTCAATAACAGGCTTTTATAACACGAGGTTTTGGCGCTCAAATTACATTTCGGGCAACAGAAGCGTCAATTCAAATCTATGTACCAGGTATGTAGTCAAGCTTGTGTTGATACCCGGTCCTGATAAGCTTCCCATCCAGCTTCCATATACCTTTTGGCTTGCGCCCTTATCTCGTCAACCAAGCCTGGGTCTTTGCCATATATGCCCCTTCCGACAATGATAACGTCGCATCCTGATTCCAGAATCACTTGGCGAGGAGTACGATATTGTTGGCCCATGCCATCTCCTTTGGTATCCAAGCCTACCCCTGGAGTGAGAATGAGGAAGTCGTCCTTGTCTACAGTATTTTCCTGCATGCCGATTCCTTCCATAGTCCTTTGGGCAATGAATCCGATCACGAAATCTCGGTGAGCTCGTGCCATACGAACAGCCTCTTGTGTGTAAGAACCGACAGCAAGCGCACCCTTTGTACTCATTTCGGAGAGTAACAGGAGGCCACGCCCAAGGGGGAGGCCTACAGATGAAAGACCAGAAATGATGGAGGGACCGGGAACGGGATGAGCATTGGTAATGTGCGACCAGTTTGCAATTTTGTGTACGCCACTGGAGTATTGTAGAGCCACGGTATTTCCTGGTAAAAGCAGTTGAGCTTGATATCATTAAACCCAGAAATTGGACATACCGATATCTGCAAACTTGCGATCTTCAAAGATAACAAAGTCATGTTTGATGCTCATATCTTGCAGTTGTTGGACGAGCGACTGATCAAAGTCTTCAATTATGTCAACGTGGGTCTTGATTTGGAACGCCGAGTGAGAAAAATGGTAAATGGTGACCTGAAGGAAAGAGATTTGCCTTGACAAGACAGACAAAAGGACCGACAGCATCGATAATCGCTAAAAAATCTTTCGATTTGGTTACATCTACGCTGACCGCCAAGTTTGATCTTTTCCTCTCCATGGTTTCGAGAAGTAATTTTGCAGCAGGGTTAGTGTGATTCCGAATCCTTTGTCCATAAGTCTGTCGAAGGAAAGAAGCCATCGTGATAGTTCAAGACTAAGTTGTTCGGACCGAAAGTCGCATCAAAGTTTCTTTTTTCTTTCCATGTCCTCAACATCTTTCGTGCGAGAACGAGAACACGACGACGGGGACCTCGAACGTGACTCTAAACGTCCGAAGATAAACGATTCGCAGGTTACGCCTACCGACGTTGATGATGAAGCAGAGATCGAAATTGTTGAAGAAAAGCCATATATACTGCCTCCCAGTCATTCTCTACTCGGTGTTCCTCCTCCTACTGTGCTAGAAGGCCGTGCAATAAACTTCTTAGAAACTGACGTTGGAATTTCTGAGTATGTAGGTCGGGGTGTATCTAAAATCGAGGGAATAATCAAACAGAGGTGCGTCTTCATTTAATTTGACAACGACAAGGACCAAATCTTTTTTTAGATTTACTGATTTTCTGGTCAACGAAGTTGATCTAGATGGAAACGTTATCCATCTAAAATCTCTGGCAATGCCAGAATCATCGAAAAAGAATCCTGCGGAAGTCCCATCTATCAACGCTGGTAATAACCAAACTGATAGCGACATTATTGACGGTACACAGGAAGTCCCAGTGGCAAAATCTGACGAGCGTACTAATGCTGCTCCTATAATTTCCACTTCCGAGCCTGCAGATTCAAAGCCTGAGGTAAAACTGCCCAAAGAACCTTGGCCGGACTCATTCAATACTGAATTGGCACCATACTTGTCTGAAGCGGCCATTTTACAGCTGAAGGAGATGTTCCTGCAAGGACCGCAGCCTCCCAGAGTCCCCGACAGCGGCTGGGGAGGAAGGACCGGGAAAGGTTCTACAGAAGATGTTTCCTCGTCTGCAGTAGAGATTTCATCCGCAGAACCCGAGTCAAATGATCGGGGAAAGCGAGGAAGAGGTCGTGGACGTGATAGAGGTAGAGGCGGCAGAGGCGGTGGTCGTGGGGGTGGCTCTGCGAGAGAGGACCATCGCAAAATCGTTTCCGAAGTTTGTTCGCCTTATTATCATCATCTGCTCCAGGATTTATCTACGAACCTCCTGTACAGCCAATTGGTTCGAAGGAGACTAGGACCGCCTTCCATCAAATTATTCGCGAGCTTTTTGGTGGAAAGCTAGATAGTGAAACTGACACATCTGCCCCAGCCACCGATGAAGGCTCTAGGATCGTGGTCAAGTGGTCAAGACGTGGGGTTGGACGTGGCGGACGCGAAAGAAGGGGTACATTACAACTTCACATTTCAATTCTAATACTTCAATGAAACACATTTTCACAGATGGAGGAGTTGGATCTGAACGTGCGCCTCGCGGAACATTCCCTCCGTACATACATTTCACTCTCCAAAAAACCAATCGGGATACCCAAGACGCGCTTTCTCATCTTTCTCGCATGCTCAAAGTGAATGTCAAGGATCTATCAGTAGCCGGAACCAAGGATAAACGTGGAGTCACTGTCCAGAGAGTATCCTTGAAACGAAATAACAAAACGGTTGAGGATGTATGGAACCTTGCGAACGCGGTGACAAACGGACGGAAGTCTGCTGAAGAGGCTGTAAAAGAACGAGGTGAACGTGGAGTTCGTATTGCTGACTTCAACTACCGCAAAGCAAGTCTTGAGCTTGGGCTACTCAAGGGTAATGCCTTTGTTATAACTCTCCGGTACGTTGACTCCACGCCGTGTATTGATTTCCTTCTGACAGAATCAGGAGTGTACAAGTAGACTCAATGGAAACGCTTGACAAAGCATTGAATATTGTGAAGAATACTGGGTTCATCAACTATTACGGTTCGTTGACCTTGCTCAAAATGTGTTTCTCTTCTTACTTCGGTTTAGGCATGCAGAGATTTGGAACAGCATCTGTTCCTACACATGCTATTGGATTGGCCTTGTTACAATCTAATTGGCAGAAGGCTGCTTCACTGATTCTGCAGCCACGCCATGGTGAACACCCCGACGTAGAGGCCGCTCGAAACGCATGGCTCGTAGACAACGACCTCGACAAGGCGTTATCACTCATGCCTAGACGAGTTGTCGCCGAGCGTTGTCTGCTTGAGAGTTACAAAAAGCAAAAAGGAGACACTCGCAATGCTATGGGTGCTCTTTCGACGGTACTTGATCGATAATCGCTGTGTCCCATATCTCGAAACTGAAATCCTTCCAAGATACCCAGGAACCTTCGACTCATGTATGTACATGCGTATCAATCGTATGTCTGGAACGCCATTGTTTCCGAACGGGTTCGGATGCATGGTGCTGAGAAACCCGTTGTCGGCGACCTTGTGTTTGAAGTTGATCCGGATGCACAACCTGAAGAAGATGGCGAAGCTCTCACGGACAATGAGAACGAAGATACCACAGGTCACCTTGTGATTTTCTGATACCCATCTAGCCTTTCTAATATCTCAATAGACAAGGCCTTGTCCAATCGTGCCCGGAAGAAACTCGCGAGAAAGCCATGGTCCCCACCACAAGTAAAAACATTGACGGCAGAGGACCTGAACAAATATACGATACTTGATGTGATTATGCCTCTCCCCGGCACCGACGTTGCTTACCCAGGGGGGCAACTTGGCGACAGATATCGCGAATTCCTCAAGATAGATGGCCTTGACCCGGAAAATTTTGTGCGAAAGCAAAAGTAAGGATCCCTCGTTTCTTGTAATTTCAAGTTTGACAGTATTGTGCAGAGATTACACGCTGTCTGGGTCATACCGAAAGATTCTCCACCGGCCGACCGCGATGACTTGGTCTGTGATGCGCTACACAGATCCGGATGTTCCTCTTGCCCAAGCAGACGAAGATAAGCTGCTCGGATTTGATCCACCGGTGATTGATGAACAGGGCAAATTCATGGCCCTCCAAATTAACCTTACGCTGGGAACTGCCTCATATGCCACGATGGCCTTGAGAGAAATCACCAAGACCGAAACTAGCTCGCACTATCAGACTAGTTTGACGAACGCTGCCGAAGACCAAAAATACCGCGGAGTGGCAGATGGGGATATTGAGATGGATCAGGGGACAGCAGTCGTTGGTGACGCTGAGGACGCTGCAATGGAAGCTGTATAGGAAGGAAAGACGTGTAGTAAACATTTGTAGTTCAACGTTACACACACATATATAGGCACTACTGTAAGCAGGCTATAGTGACCAACATAGCCATTCAAGTTACTCTTGAATAGTGGGCCAGACTATGTATGCCTGTCACTTGGTTGTACTGCGAACCGCAGCGCTTACCGTATCAGCGCAGCCTACCGAATAACCGAGGCGTTATTACTTTCTTTAAACTTCCATTCAGCTTGCGTGAGAGCGAAAACATCGTATACCCAGCCGGACTGCCTTTATATCTGCTTTATATCTCCATCTACAAACCGCACATAACGCTCCTTCAACAATGGTTAAAGTCGAAACGATAGTCTTTCTGTCGCTCGTGCTGGATCTCTTCGCTTTCACCATTCCACTTCCACTCTTTCCCAGACTCATCGAATGGTACACCACTGTGAGCTGGCCGTGTCTGCTGAAAGCCCGCTATAAGATCTAATTTGGTGCAGAGGGAAATATCAAACCCCCATGGCTTTCTCTCAGAAACTCTACGATTCGTGTCAGCTATTCGAGGATTATTCTACAAGCCATCGTTGCACTCTCAGAAATGGGACATTGTTCTGCTAGGTACTGTCTATTTTGCCTTCCGGCGTGGGCCGAAATATTCATGAACTACGTCTAGGAGGTCTGATGGGTTCAGTTTTTTCGTATGTCACTCCACTTTCGAACCCCGGCTGGTGTTCACTTCGCTCAAGAATGAATCAGTTTGCTGCAATTTATAGTCTCTCCTCGAATCGGGTCCCTCTCCGATAAACATGGCCGCAGGAAGGTCTTACTCTTCACTATGATTGGAAACATCCTTTCAGCCTTGGTGTATGTCATTGTGCTGCAGTTTTGGCTGCTGTTGAATTGTTAACCAACCAGATGGATCAAATCCACGACGTTTGCATCGTATATGTTGTCGCGAGTTATCGGAGGCCTTAGTGAAGGAAATGTTCAGCTTGCAATGTGCGTACTCTATCCCGAACGTCCATCCCTTCTTATTAACACTGTATTTGCAGTGCTATCCTTTCCGATGTCACCACTCCCGAAAATCGTTCTAAAGCATTAGCCCACGTTGGCATAGCATTTGCTATATGCTTTTGTATCGGTCCTCCCATTGGAGCTTACTTCGCATCAAAGCCACTACCGGCTGCAAATACATTCGGGATCGAGTTCAATATCTACGCGGTCCCAGCTATCATCACCCTTATTCTACTATCTGTGGAAACCGTATTTCTCATTGTTGCTCTACCTGAAACTAGAGGGAAAGGTATCAAACCCGTCGAGAATAAAAGCAAGAGCAACGGAAAGTCAACCAATGGCGCGACAGTACCCAAATCAAGGACCATCGAACAACGCATGGAAATCCTCAAATCCCTCCGCACCCTCCATCTTCTCTTTCTCGGTATATTTTCAGGAGTAGAATTCACTTTAACTTTCCTGACATTCGACTGTGGGTGTATCTTCATCAATCACCGCGATCTGTATGCCTAATTGTCCTACAGTGTTCGATTGGGATAACAAGCAGAATGGTATGCTAATTGGTTCCATCGGAATCATCAGTGCCCTTCTACAGGGTGGGTACGTTCGACGAGCTACGTCAAAGATTGGTGAAGGCGTAATGGCTCGACGTGGAGTTTCAAGCTGTGCGCTGGCCCTGGTGTTCTTGGCTATTTTACCAATTTATGTGTCCAGAAATCTTACGCTGGCTCTGCGTCTACTACAACTTGGCGCTGTATGTATGGCGTTCACTTCAGCGACAGTGGTGACCTCTTTGACAGCCTTTGCGTCCCTCCAATGTGATGAAGGGGGCTTTGACATAACCACTGGGAAACCAGTGAAAGTCCATCCCCAGCTTGCTAAAGGCAAAGCCCTCGGCAAGTTTAGGTCCTCTGGCCAATTAGGACGCGCAATAGGCCCATTGATAGGTCAGTATGTTGCTAACAGTCCATTTCCCTTACTAATATGACCTTGATCTATATAGCTTGTGCCTCATATTGGACTGTTGGTCCTATTTATACATACGCCACTGGGGCTGTAGCCATGTTCGCCTTATCAATGCACATGAGAAAGATAGCAGGAAAATGAATGTCGGAGTTATAAATGAGAGGCTGTATTTTTGTTCAGGTTGGAAATAATGATGTTTGTATCGTACTCTATCCAAAATGTCTCTCTAGTCCTATCTCTGGCAAGTAATAAGTATTAGTGATCATTGGACATGAGGTATTCAAGATACGCAGGGTATAATCTGGTATAGTTGAATATATATGTATCTCATCAATTGTAGAGTATATGGAGCAAGGCTTTTCAGAGGAATGGCTGGGTGTAGAAGGAGTCTGAAGGACTCTTTGCCCTGGATATATAACTTATAATGAGGATGAAGAGGCTGATGCTGAAGAGGGCCTCCTTGAAAATGATGACGAAGAATGGTCAGTGCCAGCACCTAGATCAATCAACTGAGCTTCTGCTTCCGCGGGTTGGTTCTTCGCACCGTCATTGAGATCCATGTACCGAGGAGGTCGATCAGAACGTGCTATCGGACGCGAAAGAAGCGGTACGGGCGGTGCTGAGCCTGCCTCAATGTCAGTGGGTTGTGTAGTGAATATGGCTGGGAGGAAGAAGAGGTAACCACGGCTGAAACGATGTCTTCCCGGACGGTGAGGCGTGCGAGGGACCTCATCTGGGATTGTGTGTGTGAACGCAGCAACACGATTGCGCACCCGACGGAAAGTCTCGGCCAAAGGGGAAGGACGACCAGCCAGCAGATCTCCTGCAAAAGACGACTCGGTGGACGCTGGTGAGACAGGACGCATCTCGAATGGCAATCGCTCATCGTCGTATCCATCAGTGTAGGTTGGCGAAGTTGGATTGCTGTCACTCTGGGAAGATGCTTCTGATCTGGGAAGGTGGAAATGCCATTGACCGGTACGGGAAGACCAGCGCGGGAAGAGGACGTCGTATCCGCCTATCCTCCGCAGCGTGTATCTACGTTGCTTTCCGGGAATCACCATTATCGCGAGACCCCCGATCAAGACGATCAGACCAACCCACAGCAGGACCTTGCCCCAATGACCAAGGAATCCGATGAAAGCAGCATCGTCGGCATGCCAACTGCTCCCATAGAAGTGCGAGAAAAACGAGTCCGGGGCTTCACCTTCTTTGGCGTTTTTTCCGTAAAGGGATTTGGGCAAAATTCGGACAGGGTCGCCCTGGGCGCCGGCGTGAGACGAAGTGTAGATGCCGTATTGCGCAGAAAGGAACATGGGTCCGGTTGAGAACATGACAGTAGGGTAGTTCAGGATCCAGTTATGATCGAAGGTGACAAGATTGTGGATCGTCTGAGCGAAGAATGGATGGCCCTTCTCAGCAAACATCAGGTCATTCGATACACCGACAGGGATGGTTTTTGGTAGGATGACGGGATAGACCAGCAACGGGTCTAATGGACGGAGACAGCCTACATCCAAATCGAGATAGACGCCGCCATAGTGGTGAAGAACAAAATACCGTATGGCATCAGCGCGTTGAATGGCATATTTGTAGTCGTTGAACGTATCGAGGAACCATGGATATTGCTCTGCAATGAACTCACGAGAACTGTCGTCTGTCCAAAGAAGGTATTCACTGACATTGCGCAGGGTCAGATGGAAATAATCTAAACAAAAGAGAGGAGCAATACACGTACTAGTCAGGCATCATATCTCTGCATTCTTGTGAGATATTCTTCCAACGTGTTGGTAGGTTCTCTGTGCGCCAAGTCTGGTGCAGAATCCTCGGAATGCGCTCTTTCTGGCCATGTTCTGAAGCATTCCAGCGAGTATTTCCGTCGAGAATGGGAACTTCGTCCGTAGTAAGATAAGCACCAGGGTCGATAGAGAGGTAATAAGTTATAGACGAAAGGACAACGACCGTTCCGACTAGAAAGAGACCGAGAACAGAAAGAAGAATGAATAGAGTACGTCGGCGAGCCATGGGAGTAGGAAAATGAAGGAATGTTGGAGTTGGTTCAAAGATTCCGGAGGCTAACCCGACTTTGGGTTTCCGCAGAAGCAGAGGTAAGCTTGATTACGTGATTTTCATTTTGTTTCTTTGCCGCGGTTCCGGAGGGTTCCGGTTGGAGGCTGTTGACGTTGAGGTTTCATCGACATCACACACTAACTTACTTTAAAACTACTTTAGTACATAGAAGAGAACAGACGTGCTCAATTAAAAATTCTGCGTTTTATCAAAAACCTATATTACATCAAGAGTTACTAAATATAGTAATTTTTTCTGTCTCTTTATCTGAATTAACAAAGAGGGAACGAAAAGACAACGAAAAGACAACAGAGAGAGAAGCAACAGGCTGTAAGTTCCTGTAAGTCCTCGTTAGAACCCAACAGAATATATAAATACACAATCATAGCCTTCTAATCATCAGATGGCCCCATTGACGAACATGGTGAGTTTGCTCTCTGTCAATGCAATATGTACTTACAATCTGGCAGGATGCACTTTTCTCTGCTGTTGAGTTGGCATGGCAAGAAGTAACAGAGAAACTGAAACCTGCAGTCAAGCCCCATTCAGCCTACCAGGACCATTTTCACATTCCATCTAACACCCGGTCTACTACACCAGAAAATCAATCTCAAAAGCATGCATCCTCTCAATCTCCTCAGAAGCCTAGACCCAAGCAAGGTCCTGGCAGCCAAGGAGGTCAGATTCCTGGTGCAAGTCGAGGGCATAGGAATCAGTGGTAGTAGTGGCGGTAGAAAGAAAGCACCAGCACCCGAGGCACCTCCCGATAATCAGACATTTACAAACCACCATTGGACAGAACACGAATTAAATGCAGCATTTGTTTATCTTTTTGGCGCTGAGAACAATGTAACATACAATAAATGGTTGAAGAATAAAGATTGTGTTTACAAGAAGGTGCGATGCAATATCATTCTAATGACACCATGCATACTTCTTGTGAGGCCCTGGCACAGAAGGCCTGCTCTGGTCTTACCCAGACTGGGCCTAAGCGAACGCAGTAGCCGCCTAGGCCGTACGAGGAAGTATGGGATAGTGCCGATACTGGTGAGGGGAGCCTAACCAGAGGTAGTTGTGGAGCTTGGGTGGACCTAATAGAGGGTCCTAGAGGTGTAGAACGTAACACGTAATCACCGCTTCGATGTGGAGGGGAGGTGTAGCCGATACGAGTGGGAAGCTGTGGGGAGCTCAGGGAGCAATGAGGCGGAATTGGGAACCTAATGGGAGGTTCCAAAGGATGAAGGACGAATTGTAGAGCCTCGACGTAGATGGTGAGTCGAAGGAGAGGCGTAGACAATACGAGGATTGACAGAAAGAGGCCAGAGATGGGAAACAGAGAGGAGAAATAGAGTTGAGGTGAGACAGAGATGAAGGAAACAGATAATGAGGAAATATATGACAGTTAAGACGTGTCAGGCCCTGTTAGCAAGTACTAGTAGACTGTACTAAAGGGACCAAGCCAGGTAGGAAGAGTTTCCAGGTAAGATTTGACAATAACACGCTGGGGAGCTCCGAGGGGAGTCCCCAGCCTATATACTGTACATGAGGCTGTCAGGTACATATGTCATGTGGCTACTGGAGTGACAGGTAATATGTATCGTGAAGATCGTAAGGATGGTGCATAGAATATCGGAAACGTGTATAAGTGATGAACCGGAGCTCTGGAAAGGAAAGAGAAAGGTCTGGAGAAGGCATGACACTTCTCACATAAACTACATACAGTTTCTTGAAAATCATTCTGATATCAGAGCAAAGTTCAACGGCAGTCATGAAGCTGTAGCAAGTATGGTGACTAGGAATACAGCACTTTATTCTTATATTAAAGAGTATGAAACATTCACGGGGGGTGGCTCTGATGCTAATCTTCAGATTCTTACACCTAACTCGGACAGCTAGTGTCATGCCCTGACCCGACCTACCCTACCCCTACCCAACCTCGGAGAACCCCCTCATAGAACCCCCTCATCATTCTGACTCATTACGGGACCTTCCGGTGACACGCCTAAATTTTGGCTAGACGTCTATGCTGTGAATCGTGACATTTTCACGTATAGATTCGTATCGAGAGGACTGTAATTGAGACCCAGATTGACAGT
>MU795033.1:0-79770 GCA_027886305.1 Lentinula aff. lateritia
GTTCTTTGCTTGAGAAATACCACTATTATTGCTTGTAAATGTTCTGTAATTTTTCTATAATAACAATAATATGAATTTTCACATCAATAAAATGTCATATAAGTGGTCTAACTGAATCTGTCTGGGATGTATAATTGGTGTATGAGACAGGTATGAGAGCAGTATGAGGTCTTGTTTAATATTGTATAATTCAATATGACAATGTATGAGAAGCTGGATATACATCCATATGATGTGGTATGATATGGTATTTTCGAAGTATCTTCATCATGTACCCCCTTTTTCTATCATACAGGTCCGTCGGTGTATGATAGTGTATGATGTGTATGATATCATACATATTATACAATCAGGAACTTGCTGATGTCCTGACTAAGACCCTCCCAAAAATACTTCCAATGCTGATAATGACAAAGAAAACAATGGATTCATATTGCCCCAGAGCATTTTTATATACACTAGATGCATAATTAGTACTTTAATGAATTCCAATCCCTCATAAAGTGAAGGAATCTGGAGGCAAAGGTTCAGCACGACTAATTTCGGAACCAAAGACTAAGCGCCCACTTAGTCAGCGCACGGAAACTTTGGTGGGGCTGCCCATACTCACATGATAGCAAACCAAGCAGTCAAGATCCGGTATGCATCGGCTGAGCGGCAATACGAAGCAATGGCAAACAAACGTTAACCCAAAGGTTCGAACTTTAATATTTGTCACCCCCTGGTGTGCTATAAACACTCGCACTCACAAGGGCCTAATAAGACTCAATTTTCACACTTTGAGCAAGATGACTAAGGCTTATTTGGGCAGTGTAGTTTTTGCAAAATGAGCAGTCATTCAACAGACCATTGTTAGTCATATGTAGGATGGCATAAAAATAAACACAGATACTTCACAAACAAAATTGGTCAGAAAGTGATCTTTTTGCTCTCGTGAGGAACGATACCCCCTGAACGAGGGTTCCCTCCACGGGGACCACCTCTACCGCCGCGCCCACCCCGACCTCGATCACCACCACCTCTACCGCCACCGAATCCACCACGTCCACCACCACCACCGAATCCACCGCGGCCGCCGCCACCGAATCCACCACGTCCACCGCCACCACCGAATCCACCACGTCCGCCGCGTCCACCTCCACGTCCACCTCCAGCCGAGTCCCTTGGCTGTGAATAATCAAGTCTGACAGATCGACCATCGAGTTCCTGTCCGCTCATAGCTTCAAATGCTTTTTTCGCGCCCTCGATGTCGTCAAACTCGACATAACCATAACCTTTAGGCTTTCCGGTCTCTCTGTCCGTCGGTAATCGCACAGTTTTTACACCGTAATCATTGAAAAATTCCCAAACGGAATCTTCGTTGGCCGAAAAACTGAGGTTTCCGACGAACAGTGTATGGCTTGGTGGACTGGTCTGATCTCCAAAGGTTTGCGCCCTCTTTTCCCGGACAGAGTCCTTATTTGGGGGGGTGCTTTTGTCAACCTTGACTGGGCGACCATCAATTTCCTTCCCGTTCATCTCGAGAGCTTTTATGACAGCATCAGAACTGGTAAAGTGTACATATCCAAATCCGCGTGAACGACCAGTGTTTCGATCCATCTGCACAGTCGCAGACACGACTTCTCCGCAATCAGCAAATTCTTGCCCAAGCCAGTCGTTGTCAACGTTCCAGGAAAGCTGACCCACAAAGATCGATTTGACTTCCTCTTCCGCGGGTGAAGCTTCGCCGTTCGCGAGCTTCACCTTCTTGGGGGGTGCCTGGGTATCTTCAGTGGCCTTACGTTTGCCTAGGACAGAGATTTCGATGAACATCAGCGAACGTAAAAAATGTTGAAAAAATGAAACTGACCATTGACGACTGGAGCAGCATTGGCGCCTTCTTCCATCTCGACATCCGAATCATCAGAGTCGGACGATTCATCCTTGTTCGTTTTTGAGGTAGTGTTTTTCTTCGTAGAACTTTCATCAGAGGATGAGTCGGAAGAACTTGAAGGAGAATCCTCTTGTTTTGGAGCAGCCGCTACAGGCTCCCCCTTTTCTTCGTCATCAGATTCTGATTCTGACGAGGAATCAACCTTCTTTGCCGTTGTCGCAGAAACTGTAGCTTTTTTCCCAAGGGGCTTCTTCGCACCTTCACCCTCAGAGGCGGAGGTGTCGGGATCGGATGATGATGATAGGGCAGTTTTGGAGGGTTTGGCAGCAGGAGTGAGCTTTTCGGCCTTGCTTTGAGGTTTGGAATCTGAGTCTGAGGAATCCTCTTCCGAGGAAGAACCCTTCTTCGCAGCTGCCAATGCTTTTTTCACCTGAACAGCTTTGGGTTTTTCGTCTTCGGAAGATGAGTCCTCACTAGACTCATGAGAAGATGCGGGGGCTTTTGCCTGAAAGCAAATGTTGTGAGTAGCGACTATCAAAAGGAAGATAAGAAGAAACGCACTTTGCCGTCCGCCTTGGGTTTGACTTTCTTTTCTTTTTCATCAGAGTCAGAGTCAGATTCCGAGTCGCTCTTGGCTTTGGCAACCTTCTTCTGTGCGCTCTAAATATGAGTAGAGACCACATGCAATATAATATAGAGTTTACCGCTTTGGCAAGGATATCTTTGGAAGAGGTAGGCGTCTGCTTGAAGGCAGCTTTGCTTTTGGCAGCCTTGGATGTTTTTCCAGCCTTTTTGTCGGTGTCCTTCTCGACTACCTTGGTATCAGCCTTCTCAGCCTTCTTAGATACTTTTTTGACGGATTTGCCCATTTTTAGGACAATAAGGAGGTGTTGTGCGAAGGATATGGATAAGGGAGGAAGTGAACAAGAAATTTTCTATCCGCCGGAAAAAAACTTTGGATATGCCGTTTTAAGCGCTGGTGGGCGCTTCTTAGATTTTTGATCCTTCAGGCTTTTAATAAGTATTATGTTGCGCAAATGTAATATAGAGCATGTAGCATGAGAGATGGGTTGTGATTAGCATGTACTAGGGGCTATTGCAGTCTAAACGAACGTTTAATTGAGCAGATACTTTTAAATGATGATTTCCCTCAACCCTCTCGGACGTCTATCACAGATACGCTCTCGCGCTTCGTCTCGCCATCTACGAGCAGACTATTTAATTCATGGTTGAAGCGGTCCAGGAAAAGCTCACCTCGATAACCTTCCATCCACCTGTAAGCTCGTTTCCCAACTCCTCTTCCACCCTTGTCACCACTGCAACATAAATGCACTGCTCTACCCTGTCTTCAGCACCAACCATGACCTCCTTCGTCTTGGCATTTCTAAACAAGAGCACTTCCTGGGTATTGAATTGGATAACGAAAACCGGAAGGTCGTTATCGAGTATTTTTCCTGCAGAGATATCGACTTGTCGTATATCAAGCACTTTCGAGTCGCTGACGAGACCTTGACGGAGGTATTGCTCCATTGTCGCCCACAGAACGTTATAAGTCTGGAGCAAGCTTCAGTCAGCGACACAGAACAGGGGCTTGCTTGAGAAAGGAACGACGCATCACTTACACCTTCACCACACCAAGCCCTCAACGCTTCCTGATCCGCACTCAGATACGCATCCACGACCTCTGGAACAATATACTCTCTCAGCTCTCGTTCGAATCCATCCTGCGTGAACCCAGGGTCCAGTGCCTTCATCATTCTCGCCACCTGCGCCGTCTCGTTTTCTTCAAACCACCCAGCAACGGTATCGGTCACGCTCCGCATTGACGACACCACAGGGTTTTCTGAATCATCATACGCAGATTTCCACGAAGAAAATGTTCGAAGGAGCGGATTGGTCTGTTTGAGAGTTTCCCACTTTTCTTGTTTCGGCGAAGAGGCGTGAAGGACGAGCGCTGAGCCAGCTCTACAATGTAATTCAGTTTAAGAAAAATTAAAACCTTAGATTGTACTCACTCTGCATTGGCAACCACCCTTCCGCCAACACCCAATCCATTCCCGCTCCTCCCAGCTTTCTCTAACCTTCGCTGCCTCCTGAGCCTCCGTGCCTCCTTCTCCTCGAAGCCAGCATGTTTCGCACTCCCACTGTCATCTAGCGCATCAATTACAGTTTCCGCCAGACTCTTATACGCAGCTGTCTTTCGTATTGGTTCAGTAGATTTCTCAATCGTACTGGAAACCGCGGCGGATGCTTTGGATATAGCACGCATGATTTCTGACTCTTCCATTGTCTTCAGCGCCTCGCTAACTGCGTCGCTGACTTTGACTCCAGTATTACGAAGTTCTTCAGCTGCAGCTCGTAATCGAGGGTTTTCTTTGATACTGGACGTGAGCTACGGCACAAAAAAATAATGATTACTCTTCCAAGAAGTTCAAAGAGTTTTATACATACTCTAGCCCTCTCATACGCTGCCTTGGCCTTCTTCATTGCCTCCGAGTCCTGGAACTTGTCCACATCTCCCTGCAATTGCTTGACATTATCCTGCAATTCTCTGTTTTTCTTCAATTCGTCCTTGAGGACATCCACAAACGTCTGAAAAGGCGATTTGGGAAGTTCGTTCTGACGTAAAGGTGATGAATGAAATCCACGTCGGGACTGACGCGTCTGGATGGAACTTGTGGGTTGGCAATTTCGTAGATGTGAGGAGGAAGATGGGTTCGGGTGAGAAGAAATGGTTCGTGATAGAGCGTTCCTCACTACGAGACTTTGAAGATGTCGGGGAATCATATTTTGTAGGTGGATGGATACTTGGGAGTTCAAAGTCAGTGCGGCTTCTGCTTCCGGCACGGCACACTATTTAGGCGCTCGATGTGTAATTGCACGTTCACGCGTTCAGCGCGACAACTTCCAACCACTACCATGAAAGTCGAGGTCAAACATTGGCACGCAGTGGCTCAATGGCGTTGGGACACTGGCGTGTCTACTGAAGACATAAACAAAGGTGACGATGATGAAGGAGACGTTTGTGGAATCTGTCGCGTCCCGTATGAAGGATGTTGCCCAGCGTGTAAGGTTCCAGGAGATGATTGCCCGTTAAGTGAGCAGTTTGACTATCTCTTGCCCCCTCATGACTCACCAAGCTTTTCGCATTTCATCGGACAATCCCTTACAGTCTGGGGTGAATGTTCGCATGTATTCCATATGCATTGTCTTCTCAAGTGGATAGGGACGGCTGCATCAAAGCAACAATGTCCTATGGATAGACGACCATGGGGTGAGTAAAAGCTACGAAATTTCCTCATAATCAAGCGACACATTATTCAATCTTTCCCTTGTTCACTCGCTTATGACCCATCGCTTCGTCTTCGTCCCCAACAACCCACAGTCACCGCCGAGCGTAAAATCGGAGGAAGCACCAGTAATACTGGGAATGTAACGGGATCAAATGGCCCTACAACGATGACGGCTGATGCAAATCCACCTCGTCCTCCGCCACTTGGCTCATAGTTTCGTATGGCACATTTGAAACTCGTTTGTATCATATTCTGTATCCTCTCCATTGTATCAATCTTCTCCGTTAGCTCCTGCGTCCTGTCCTCTTTGAGCTCATTCCGACCAGGATTGGCTGTATTTTCTGTTTTCGCTGTCGTCTATCGTTAAGACTTCATCGAGATTCCTACATCCTAGTCTTTCAAGTTCCAAAAGTGGACTAGTTTCGTCTTGCTGGTATAGCATACACCCAATGCATCTGTGAAAACTCCATTCAAAAGGACAACCTGGTCCGTGCGCAGCTACGTTAGCGCTTGATTATGCGCACAGTGACATTATAACTTGTTTAACGACCTTCAGCAACCTTCTTGAATATTGATTCTTGGATTATCTTAAATTCCTAGTCATGACGGACACCTACGAAGCGGACGAATACAGAACCGTTGCTCATTCGTCCAAGAAAGTTTTTTCTTTTCTCAATCACTCAACGAAGCATCCACAACCCGAGCATGGATCAAACTTCTCTCTATTTCCTTCCGTTGCAAACGCTAATGCACGGGGAAGACCAACCTCTCGGCCTCCACAGTATCAGCAGCGTATATTTCCCCCTAAAAATATCTCGACACCTCAAAGACCTAAAGCAAAGATAGAATCGATATCCCGTGAGTCGATATCGTAAAGATCATTTCAAGTTCACTGATAGATTATACGGCATCAGCCACCAACTTTCAAGAGTTCTCATCCACAAGAGCCATTGCGTCCGAAAGCATCTTACAAGAACGAAACGATCCACAAATGCACAACACAAAGAGTCCACAATATCGTTATATGCCTACTCCAAAAACATGCGAACGCGCATCGTCTCGAGCTCCATCAGAAACACCCTCTTTGGTAACAGACGCAGACCCCGATAACCTCGATCTGTCAGAGATCATGCACCGGAAATTGACAGAGGCGAAAGCCAACAAAAATCAATTAGCTGAAGAGGTTGGTATCAGGTTTTATCCATGTATGCGTCTTTCTAACATCTTCTCAGCGTGTTGTCAGTGCAAATCTACGATCTCAACTTACTACTGTCAAAGCGACGTGCGACGAACAGAAACGGCATATCATGGAACTGGAACTTGCTGCACAAAGCAACCTGGAAAATTCCCACTTGAAGGATCGCCAAATTGGTGAACTTCAGCTTATGCTTGACGAAACCCTGTCCGCGAAAGAGTCTCAACTAGAAATGAACACCGATAAAGACGAGCAGATTCGTGTCGGACAGGAGAAGCTGCGTTGTGCAGAAGAAAAGACCAGAGCCACAGAAGACCGCGTTACCAAAGTCAAGGACGCTGCTAAACGTGGAATTGAGAATATGAGTAAAAAGTGTGTAGTATTGGCTCACCTGACCTCCTTTCTCATTGATATCTTCGGTATAGCTTTGACGCTCTCAGAAATGCTGTTGAACACCTCAAAACTCGTTATGAGGTGTCTGTCGAGACTATCTCCAAAATGCGGGATGAACTTGAGGCAATACGTCTTGTTACGTCGAATGGCATCAAAGGTGACTTGACATCGATCTCGGTTTTTAAACATTGACTTTTCCTCCGAAGATCTCAAGCCGTTTATGGATCCATCCGGTCTCCACCTGGTCAAAGCAAATGAAACCCGAATGTTGATTCAAGAGCTACAAACAGATCGCAATGATGGTATGGAGTCGCTTCCTCATTCGTTAACATATCCTTTGAAACATTGGACTATCATCAGCACAGCAAGTGATCGATTTTCTAAAAGACAAACTTCATAATCTAAGTACTCAATTGGCCGAGGCGAACGAAAACACGGTTGATCTGGAAAACCGACGGAGGGAAGACTCAAATAATTTGGCACGGAGTGTTGGCTCATGGGAGATGACTGGTAGGCTTGATCCGTCTTTGTCAATCTTCGCGAAATCTCATTCATCACCTGCAGGTCGTCAAGTAGAAGAACTCGCGTCAAAGCTTAGGCAACGAGAGAAAGAGGACGCCGAACTTCTGGCAGAAGGACTGAAGCTAGAAATTCAACTTTCAGATGCTAACGACAAGTAAGAGGGTCGTTGTGATATTGGTCAATTTGACCAACAAATTTCGTAGGATTAGCGACCTCTCTCAAAGGTTGGACCAGAGAGAATCTGTAATCGAAGGCCTGGTGAAAGAGTGAGTGGTACTTCCCCATCAAACTTCATCCATACTCAATTTTTATAGAAAACAAACGCTGGTAGATGAGTTGAAGGACAAGTCTAAATCGCTGGAAGTTGTAAATGAACGTCTTCGAGAGCGAGTTTCTTCTTTCCTTCCCATTTACAGAGTCTCATGGATCACTTAGTGGTACCGAAGAATGCTTATCTTATAGACAAAGAGTCCAGAAGAAGGAGACAGAAGTCGCCCTTCTTTGCGAGAAGCTACGGGTTTCGGAAGAGACCAAAAGCGATCTGCAAGCCATGTAAATGCTTGGCCCTTTAGAGTCTAGAGACAAAATCATTAACGATTTCTCAGTGTGCGCAAAAACGCAGCCGAGATTTCCGAGCTCGAAGCTGGGGTAAAGCTTAGGAAAGCAGAAGAAACCAGCAGCGACGCCAGGGTCTCTGAGGCGTTAGACAGAATCAAATCTCTTGAAGCAGAGAAGGCTCGAGTGCAGCGTGGTTGTGATGCGATCGAACAAGAGTACATTCCGAGTTACTCCAATTCACTTTCTACTCACTTGGTGATTCCAGCTTGCGCCGCAAGATTACTGAAGCCGTGGTAAGCTCGAGAAGATAACCGTTTATTCTCGCCACCTATAGTTTTCGTAGGTTCTTCAAGAACGATTTGACGCGCAAGCCATGACCCTAAAACTGGCTAAGGACCACAGCGGCGATCTACAGGTATGTCGATGATTTCCGGACCATCCGCATCCTACAATAGCTTGTGCATCTAGGAACGACTATCACTTTGTGAAACAGCTCAGGCAGTAAGTTTTCTTCGACTTCGTCTTTGACCTCCTACCAAGTTGTTTACAGGTCAAAATCGAGTCAACCCACGGCCAGTACAAGAAGGAATTGGCTGTCCTGGAAGAGCAGAAGAACAATCTCCACAATGTTGTCGGACACCTTCAAGATGAGGCCTGCAAACTGGAATCTACGGTTGACAAGTTACGTACAGACAATGCTGCAGTGCAACTACAACTCGAGTCAACCCATGGCAAATACAAGACGGATTTGAGAATACTGGGAGAGCAAAAGAGCAGTCTTCAGAATGTTATTGGGCAACAACAAGATGATATTTGCAAGTTGGAATCTACTGTTGACAAGTTGCGTGCGGCCAACGCTGCGGCAGGCATACGACAAAGTGAACTTCAAATCGAACTCGACGCGTTGAGAGGAAACGCCTCAAATCTAGAATCGAGTTCAGAAAAACTTCGCATTCAAAATTCTTCTCTCGCAGAGGAACGGACCAGCTTACAGAGCTCCCTTGATCGCTACCGCCTCGACAACTTAAATCTCAAATCTGACGTGGATATTCGTATCTCTGAAATTTCCTCTCTTCGTGAACGCGTAGGGTCTCTCCAGGAACAAAATTCTGACCTCGCTCGTCTCAAGGAAGAATGTACTTTGCTACAATCTACCTTGACCAAAAAAGAATCGGAAAACGCTGTGCTATACTCTGAGAACACCAGTCTTCAGAAAAGTCTCGAGCAGCTGCTCGACGATCTGGCCAAGCTGCGACAAACGATGGAGAAGAACAGAACGGATCTATCTGAAGCGCTCGAGCAGCGCTTGCTGCTCCGCACCACGATCGAAGGCCTTCAAGAAGATTTGAAACTTCAAATGCAAGCAAGGGACGAAGCGTCCAAGGATTATCAAGCCAACCTGATCAAGCAAGAGGAAGCTACTCAGCGACTGTTGAGTGCGGTGACAAAGAGAGCAGAAACTGCAGAGCAGGGATTGGGTGAGCTCACAAGAGAGCTCATGAGCCGTATTGGTAGGATGGAGATACAGCTCGAGACGGTCAATGTGGCCTCCTCTTCGAGTGGTAAACAGAATGATGTAGCAGATGCAAAGATTGATCAACTAGAGGGAGTGATCCAACGACTGCGAGAGCGGGAGCAGAATTTGGAGAAGAGATACCACGAAGGCGATCTGGTGAGTCTGGGAAAAAGTCTGAGGTGTATCTCTTTTGATTGAAGATATTCTCAGAATGACGCGGAAAAGCGCTTCGTGAATTCATTGATGAAGTTTTCGCAAGACGTGCACGAAAAGGCATTGGTAGCAAAAGAGAACGAACTCCGAAGGGTGTGTATTTCATACTAGTAAGGAGTCAAAAGTTTTCAATTCCTTCCTTCCAGCGCGACAATATGGTTACCACTCTTCAGCAAAAGGTGGTGAAGCTCGAGTCCACATTAGCGAAATTCCTTAAAGACAAAGGCAAGGGAAGCAATTTCATTGTACCTGCGCTCAAAGAGAAATCGATGCTCGATTTGAACATGTGGATGTCGTCTCCCTTGACGGATTTTAATGCCCCGATATTGGCCGCCAATGCTACGAAGGCCACTGATATTGATTCTACGCCCGCCCTCACATTTTCTCAACCACCTGTTCCGCCAACCCAAGGCGCCAGACCCTCACGTTCTCCTAGGACTCCGACATTTGCCAAGCTCGAGGAAGACATTTCAGACTTTGACGACATCCCGTTGACAAAACTCGGAAAGCGGAACAGGCCTGCGTCTCCTTCGAACAAGGCCACGCAAGATACGAGTGCTCGCCCGGCCAGAAGAGGTGTAAGGTCGCATATGTATTCATCTTGTCTAGTATCTGACGTTCGATTGTAGAGATTCGCCTCGCGCAAGGGAGGTGAGAGTCATGACCAGATTCAAATAGGCGAGAAGAAGGTAATGTTACCTTTTCGTTGTTTCGCTATGAATTCTGAGGTTGTTTTCGTCATCCGGTGCAGAAAGCGGAAAATACGAAAGTGAAATCAAGGAAACGACCTTGAGTTTTTCTTCCTTCAATGGAGATTGCTAAATTTCGAAATTATGTACTTTGTTCGAAAACCCATTGTAGCTCTTCATTGATAATGCTTATTCCGAAATTCACAAAATGCCCAGCACGTCTCGAGCGAGCGAATAAATGTTTGAACTGACTATAATAAGCTGCTGGGCAGCTCAAACTGTATATTGGGATGTTACATAAATGTTGTAAAGCAGTTCGAGTTTGTACATGCAGGGTTGAGAGCCAAAAAGGGCAAGTCATTTTCTTCACCGTCTCTAAGTATGCTTGGATTACGAACGTCCTGAAGTGAACGTTTTGATGGGCTATGTGTCCGAGCTTTGGCTTTATGTCTTGATGCGGCGACAGACATAAAACAAGGCATATCTCAAAAGGTAGTGGTGCGAACTCGTGTAGTGCTAGGAGGTCGATACTCCTGCTCGGTGTGATTTCAGGTGTCTTACTTTGTCTCTTGATGGTCTAGTCCTGGTACTACAAGCGCAGAGAGTCGAGAGGCTCTGGAAAGATCCGGATCCCCGCAAGCGACGGCAGTGGGAGAAACAAGAGCGTATAGGCGGGAAAAATGACCTGATGTCGATCGTGGACGAGAACAAACCGCGGTAACGTTGACGCACGCTTCGTGACCAGAAGTTAGGACTTGTTCGGTAGGTGGGGACATAGATGGAGGACGATCGAAGGAGCCGTCTGCGGGAACTAACTTGTGATTCATCAGAGGTGATTCAGACATGTAGAATGGAATATTGTTGGAATCGAAGAGTATGGGCGTTGAAGGACCTGAAGATAACTTTACGGCTTCATAGTCAGTACCGGGTAGAGGAAAAATCGGCGAGGCGTGGTGCATAAAAGGTGTTTGCGTCGAGTATGTCACAGCGAGAGTAGGCGAGGTGATATCTGGCATTGTTGAAGACTGGAAGCTTGTAACAGAACTATTGTAGTCAGTATGTAGAGCCGACAGCTATGGTAGAAACATGAGTATTGATGAGCCTCTCAAATCGTTCAATTTGAACGAACGTTACCTTAGCAGTTTCTTCAAGGCGAACGTGTTTCTTCAAATGCATATCATCCAGTTCGCCGTTTGCAGACAGGCATTTCCTAGAACGGCTTTCAGCTCTTGCACGCTGGCGTAGAGATTCAGCAATTTCTAGTTGTTGTTGGTATACTGCAGAATGATAGCAGCTGTAGATCGAATAGCAAACCACGCAGCTCACGACGACGACGACGAAAGTGAGGGCGACGATGGTCCAAACGTTGTTTATACTGGGATGAGTGTGCCTAATAGTGTGATCGTTGGTAGGATATGCTGTAGAAGAAGGCATGAATTCCGAATGTGCTGGCGACATCGTTATGATAGTAAGTAGCGAATCCACTTTTATTAAGCGCCGAAGTCGGAAGGCTGAAATCCTGGAATTCTAAGGTCTTGCGGTTGTCTTTCTCTTGATCTTCGACCGTGAGCCGTTATCCGGCCTCGCGACTGCTTGCAAAGCCGAATACTGACTGATAGTCGTTAGTCGTGATAAGGTTACGGAAGCTGGGATGAAGGATAGGATAGGACAGGGATAGGATGAGATGAGCACGTGTCAAATGAGTATTTGTTTCCGCCTGTTTCCGCCCATCCTAAATAAACGATCTGGTTCTTCCTAAGTTTTTCTCCAATAACAACCGCCTCACTTAGAACATCTACACATTAGAGCCCTGTTGGTTTCCTTTTGAATCTCTATGTGAATTCTATAGTACGTCCTTCATCTTTATCACTTTGAACGAGTGTTTGTGAACTCTTCTCATTAATACAGCTCGATATCTCGAGATCACAACTTACTGGACATATGTGCATACTATGACCTTGACATCACCTTCACTGAATGCCTCGATATTAGCTTCCTCAATTCCACTTCATTCCGATAATGTCAAATACCTGGCGTACGAAGGTGATCATACTGCCGTTTGGGATGTCAGGAGAAAGATTGTAGAGGAAGAGGAAGCCAACCGCACGGAAATCTTGTCCTCGACACTCTGGGCAGTTCAAATTGTCTCCCGGAGCACCCATCGACTATGGGTGTTTTACATAGGAAACTACAATAACCCCAACTCAAAGCCACTTCAAGATCAGAGGTTGGTAAAAGTTTTTGAATCGACTATCGTTCCCCGCTATCTGTATCCATGCTCTGAGGAATGCTCTTTCCATGATACCCCATGTATCAACTGCCACTCTTCTGACTATCACTCGACGTACCCGGCTGCGAGATATCTGCCCAGACGGCCATGGCGTCGGCCGTGGCATGCTTTCCTCGATGCAGTTCGTGCTGCCCTCATTCGTGGCGTCAATTATAACAATGCAGCTTTGAATGAAACTCAAAAGCATTGGGCATTAGCGCTGAAGAATGGATTCATCGTCGCGAATACGACTATGAGGCCAAACTCGGACGAATGGGTAACGTCTGGTTGGGAACAGATAAGGTCGCTGCTTTACGTGCACGTACAGATTCATCCCACCTTAGATCCGTCTCCGAAGCTCATCGTGCATCCTACGGTATTACAAACGCCTTATTGCACTTTGGGTCAAAGACCCATTGCAGGTACCGCTTTGACGCTGTTACCGCACGGTACACCAGCTTATTTCGTCGCGGCCTACTCCGGTCCTACGTCTGCCTTGACTGCTCAGTTTCGAAATGCCCTCCGTGGCCTTGCTGTGGATGGATGGGAAGGTCCCGATTGCCCGAAGACGAACAGCAGAGGCAGAGGAGAGGCTCAGGATGCGGTTAAATATGTCATCGTCTTTATTCCAGTCCATACTGGCAGTGAAGATCAGAAAGGCTTGACGGTTATTTACCCTTCTCTCCTTGCATTGGCTATTCCTCCCAGTGTACGACCAACAATGAATGCATCTCTTCTTCCAACGCTGCCAGCGCCTCTTCAGTCCTCTCCAATGGTTCCAGCTGCAATTGTATCCGGTACCCCTTCAGTGGCCACAAATGGTGCGCTGAGCTCACCTTTAGCTGGACCAAGGTCAGCGTACCAATTCCCTCCCCCTGGCCCCTCATATCCCCCAGCAACCGCGAATACATTCCCAACGCTGAATTCCCCTGTTGTATTTGCCCCTGGTATTAATCGTAATCAACCACCACCGCAGCGGCAGCAACAATTACAAACACCTCTTTATTCACAAGCTGCCAGTAATTTGGGTAATATGGGAGGCACAGGAACCAACGCAGGTCCTGGAACACCATTTCCACTCTCTAATCCTGCTCCTTCTACGTTGGCCTCTCCGTTCACACAGTCTCATTCTGTGTCACCCTCAATGGACTCTCATACGAATCGCAGTGGAACTTTAGACTTATTACGAGCGCATCGAGTTGCTAGCACAGCATCAAGACTGCTTGCTCTTACTTCCCCATCTCCTGTGAACTCCCCAGCTGCTGTGCCCACTCCCGGAGTACCGACGCCCGGTACGGTGAGTGTCCAGACGCCTGGCGGACGTTCTTCGCCATGTGAGTAATCAATGTATAACACTTTGTATCTCGATCTAAATACCTTCTTCATCTTTTTCATAGCTTCCCTTCCTTTGATGAATATACCTGGTTCAACCACTTCGACCCTTCACCAGACAGCTGCCGAAGTCTCTGCGTATGTTGAATATGTTGCAAGAGAACGAGAGAAAGAACGAGAAAGATTGAAGGAAGCTCAAGCGCAGCGGAATCGGGTGACATCGTCTAGCTCAGTGGCTAACAGCGGTGCCTCAACATCTGCTAGTTCAAATTCCAACTTTGGCCTCCGTTCTGTGCCGCCGATATCCATTCCTTCCTCGATTCCTCCTCCGTTTACTGGTGCCATCATGCATTCCGGGACAGATGCGCAATTGTTCTATCCCTCTCCACCGACAAATCCTCCATCAGTCTCAGCCGCCGGAGTTGCAGTGAGTCCTACAGCTTACCAAGGAACGGCCCTACTTCCGCAAATACCGCAAGGTTTGCCGTCAATGCATGATGCAAGTGTAACGAGCAGCAGGATTTCGCCTTCGGTGTTAGGAACCACGACCGAGGTAAATAAAATCGCTGAAGGGATTATGGATATATCGACGATCGAAATTTCTCATGATACTACTCAAGGACCGCTTCCGGAGACTGATGCCCCTGCTACAGACACAGATAATCACATCGTTAACACCAGTCTTCCTCTGACAAATGTCGGTGCAGCTCCGCTTGTAACTACTGAGAGATTATCCTCGGCTTCTATGACTGCTCCAGAACCCATCGTCCGATCTGCTCCTGCAACGAATTCAGATCCAACTTCAAGCTGGGCTTACTTTGGTAGTGAAGGTGCAGATTTTGATGGATTAGGGATGCTTGGAAACATTGGCATGAGTGGGATCGATAACTTGACTGGAAATGGAATGACCACAGACAATGTGGACATGACGCTATTCAGTGCCGGAGGAGGCAACACGTTCAATTTTGAAAATCTGGATTCTTTCGGAGGCGGAATGGATTGGAATATGGATTCAACTTTTAGTTTTGGGTCTGGCCTCACTCCATCGACTTCGACTTCCGATCAATTAACGAAACCTAGCGCAGGCGGCGTCCCTACCGGCATGTATGCAGACGCACGTTCAACAGATGCTTCTTTTTCCTCTTTCCAAAGCGCAGATGTTTTCAGTCAGCCGATGCCTCCCCCTACGGCTCCGGCTGTTAACGCTCCAACACAAATAAGCGCATCAGGTACTCAACAGCTGGGCGGAGGTCCTGGTTCAGGTCTCGGTATTGGAATGGACTTTGAGGCTGATTTCACGGACGATGATTTTAGCTTTTTTGACAACAAGGCTTCTAATACAGTGAATCCAGTAGATCCATCCTCGGATTCCTTGATGCTATCTGCTTCCGCGCTTCCGAATGCAGCAACAAGTCCAGATCCTCTAGCGTTCCTCAATTCCGACGATTCCTCATCGTTTTTCAGTAGCTTAGGTTTAGCGCCTCCTCTTTCCATTGGTTCAGCCCCTACTCCAGGGTTTTATGGATATCCCTCTCATCCTACGCCATTCTCCTTATCTCATCCCACACCAGGTGGCCCAACAGGCTTCACTCCACTCACAGTTGATGTCGAAGTCGAAGTGGAAATGAACCCTGGTTTACCCTCCCCGCCTGAGGAAACAGACCATCCATTTGCTAGGGCTTATGAAGTCCAGTTAGAGCAAGGAGCCGAGACTTCCCCATTCCGCCTTTCTTCTGTGCACACACCACCTCCCACGCTCACTAGTTATAGTCCACCAGCACCATCTTCACCCTCTAAAGACAAGAAGTTTGCACCTATTCCGTTTGCCAAGTCACATTCTCAAGCAGATGGTAAATATCGAGTTGCTGGAGGCAAATTTGCCTTGTTGAGGAACTCTGGTAGATGGTTGTATAAAAAATATCGTCCATCGTATTTCACCCTGGATGCTCCTAGACGCGCCGCATCGTGGACAGGAATTATGCAAGGTGCATCGTCTGACGGGCGTTCCGGAGAACAAGTGGATCTTTCTGAGAAGGATAGTAGGATAAATGGACCTAGTCAAGGAAGATGGTGCCTCCCTAGTCCTCCTGTGGATAGTGATACCACAGACTCTTCAGCAGGTGAATCAGATGATGATGGGCCTCATGCATCTCTCGAACCACCGCCTCCTACATCTATCTCAGATGCTTCACCACCTCCACCTACTGGTTCCACTAACATATCGACGTCCTCCTCCTCAAACACACGTAAGACATCCCGTCCAGGATGGCGACCTCGGTATGATCGCGCTACTGATCCCCGTATCGGTGTGGTACGAAGGCTCACTGGGAACAAACAGAAGTCGAAGAAAAGGTTGAAGAGAGATGGTTGGTCTGAAATTCAGACAAGACCAAAGTGGCTGAAAGACTGGGAAGATGACACTGGTAGACATATTGATGTTGCCAATACGGACCAAAGCCAAGATGATCCTGAAAATGATGAAAATGAAGACGGTGGAACTGCCGACGAGGAACAGGACACAGATGGAGGTACCCTCGAAGAATTGGATGATACTCCTGGTATGAAAGCGTCAAGGAGATCTGGTGGAAGAGAATGGTCGCGTTCAGCGACTCCTCTTCCCGCTTATCTTCCTCCCGGACCGAACCTGATATCAACGTGCTTCCATTGGGTTCATCTAGCTGGTATGGCTGTAGGAGATAATGTCAGTCAAGCTACAACAATCGAAGGGATGATTCATGACTCTGCTCAAACTTTAATTCATCTCAATCGAGGCATTGGAACTACCCATGGAGGTATGTCCTCAATTCTTTTTATGTGTGAGTGTACTTCGAACAAATGTAGCTCCCACCCCTGTTTCTCCCGTGGCACTAGCCAGATCCTCAGCAGCTCCTTTCGCCACGCCCGCACCGACTTGGCCTCAAGCGTTGACCCCCTCCGCTGATCCAGAAGAGGAGAAAGCATGGTCACTAGAGACTGCTGTAAACTGTATTGCGCAAGAATGTGTGGAAAATCCCTTCTGGGCTGATGCATGGAAATCAATGGATGAACTCATGGGTAATTCGAAAAACGGTGCCGTCAACCCAGAAAGCTCGAGATGTAGGAATGGACGTTGTCCCGTAGAACTGCAATGGGACATGAATGAATCTCCGGGGTGCGTTTGGCCAAGTGACGTTTATGGAGTCAAGCAGCTTCTTGCGAAAGCCATTTTAGGTGACCAAATGCTCAGTCTAGGAGATTTGTTCGAGGGTATTGTGATATTTGCTTTTCATTTTACTTGTCTAATTCGTTTGTATAGCTTGGTCTCCTACGTCAGAAACTACTCCTAAGATGGCTCCATCCACTCAAACGTCCCGACCCATTTGCTCATCAGGATCGACGCCTTCTAACTCAGGTTGTATACTGACTCCGTTGTCTCCTCCCCTACTATCTGTTGCTAAATCGGAGGCCATCATTCACATCATGCCAACCGCCCTTCGATTTTGGGACAAACTTGGTCTTGGGCCAAAGAGTGGCAAGAAAGATGTTACTGTGTTCGTACTATGTGAGCAAGGATATCATGAGGCAGAACAGCACGACAGACTCGGGAAAGCTAAGATTTGGCGTGATGAACAGATAGGATCTTGGCTGAGAAGTGTGTGCGCGCTGTACAAGGTAAGTCCATTCTCTTGGCAACTAGCAACATTTGGTTTAAACAATGTTCCTTTCGATAGGTAAAACGTCTAGGAGAAATGCACCTTGGTCAAAGTAGTCTTTGTCAGAAGGATGGACTTGTGTCTTTTCAGTTTGGTACATCTTTCAGGAGAAGCTTGAGTATGTTTCCATCGTTCTCACCTGCTGCAGTTTATTTATTACATTTGACTCAGCTTCTTTCATTGCAAGTCTTCCTGCGCCAAGAGACAGCTTTGTTTTCTTCATCCTCGTGCCGCTCGCTGTCATGACACTCGCTTCGGAGACCCTTCACCATGTATCTTCAACTATCAACAAAGTCCTCTCGCAATATTCTGAGGTTCAAGCTGTTTTCCAACTCATTCCTGAACCTTATGTTCTCAATACTGCTGTGCATCCTTCATCCCCGCACGACTTTCGCTCGGAATCCTTCGTACACTCGGTGTATAATCGGATATTGATCCCGATTGATCGAGCGATGTCGAGAAAGTTCTTTACATATGGGCAAAGGGAGAAGAGGTATTTTGAAGTCCCAGCATTCACCCTCGCTCATTTATTGGGCGAGAACAAAGTTTCTTATTCATCCTCAGTCGACCCTGCTCTCGACGTGCTAGACAGGCACACCTTCCTTCATGTTGGATATCGAATTAGCTTGTGCGGGAGATGGATCCTTGCAGCATGTATAGACCAACGAGGAGAAGCTCATGCTATGGGTGTCTGGTCCACGCAGCCTTATACACCCACGGATAAGAATAAGAAAAATGACGAATTCGGTGTGGATGTTCCTGTGATTTCGGATGAAATGTATATTGTCAACAAGGTGTGGGATTTCGCTATGCAGCTTGCAGAGAAAGCAAACGTAGAGTGGAGGATCGTGATCGCAAAATCAGGTAATATGAGCGTTGTCGAGTTAGATGGTAAGTTTTCACTCCATGATATGGATGATTCTAACATCTTTTCAGCGTGGATTACTCATTTATACACTGCCCTGCATTCAAACGTACAAGCACCTATGCATGTTTCTTTACTGAACGTCGAACAATCAGTCCCATGGATTATCCTTCCTTTACCCGCACCACAGTCAACCGGCCACTTCGCGCCAAATTCAAAGAATCCCACCTTATCCCGCTCGACCCCAGGCTCAGTGAAAATCTCATCCAAGAATCAATTCTTTGTTGATACTGCTACAACAACATATGGGCTTTTGCAGAAGGATACCCTCCCAATCAGTGTTCCGCCTACTTTAAATGATATCGGTCTCTCCACCGATCTCGTTATCAACAAACCCCTCTCGATTGACGATGATGATTACTCCCTAGTCGATGATTACCCCTTGCTTCCCTTGAGTAGCTCCACTCTCATCTGCATGCCTGACTCCTCAGTACTCCCGCAAATGGTTAATATACATTTGATATACGCTACCAAATCCGAAGGATGCGCCTATCCCAGCATCACTTCAGACGCGGCCGATTCTCCTCAGACCCTTCTTCATGATATCACCAATTCCTTCTATTCCCTGTCCGTTCTTTCAACTGCTAGATGGGATATACCTGGCACCTCTCTACCTTTCCATTTGAGCGCCGTCGAAACAATGCGGAAGGCGTTGTCTACACGGAATGGTGTGGACCCTATACGCTGAGACTCGTCTTGTTCTGACTTTTACCTTTATGTTGTCGCCCTGCACATATCTGCTATTCCTTTTCGCTAGACTGCATATACTTGTATCATCATTGTTGCTCGCATATCTTGTGTATCATACACATTGTACCTTACCTGGTCGTGTAATTCTTGAGCCTGTCGTTCTGCTACGCACTAGCGCTAGGACTGTCATTCAATCGACACACTCTTGTGTCCCAAAGTGAAGGACCATAGACAGGATATCCGTGCAAGGCCGACGGGAGGTCGACCGTGACAAATGTAGGGGGTTGCGAGCACAGAGAATACAGACTAAAACGGAGCTAATGGCTGGAACAGAGCAAAAGGACGACTTACAGGAGCTGAAGAAGCTAAAGCAGTGCTCACCCTGCTCACCCCTAGTGATCTATCAATGGAGTTGAGTTGCTGTCATGTTTGTTCATTGACTCCGTCGGACGAGTGAACCCTTCTTTGACTGCCCCGACGCCATAACAAATTCAAAATGATATTGATAGCGACGGACCTCGACGGACGTGAAAGGGTCAATGCATAAGGCGAATCATTTCTGTGGCAAAGATAGCGCATTAAAAAGTTACGCACTTTGGCTCCCCCTTGTTTTATCCCCCATTATTTCCTACTTACTCGGAGCCTTGCCTTTCTGCAAGCCCAAATTGGCCTATGACTCGCGGTCGCAAAAAGGATCTTTCGATCCCTCCTACTCGTGCCCTCACTCAGCAACGCGATTACCGTGCCAGGAAAGCGCATTATCTTACAGAACTTGAGGAGCGCTGTCGTCGTGCGGAGGAGGAAAACGAACAATTGAAGCAAGAGATACAGGCCCTTAGAGCAGGCTTACCTATTACCCCTTCACCACTGGATCCTCAACTAGTAAGTATAAACTCAATTACCTCGAAGAGCGAATTTGAAGTCACTGACAAACTCCAGCTCGCTGCTTCATCGGAACTGATGAAGGATTTATCTGCTGCATCTGATGCTCTGGAAACCTTCCAACAATTGGCTTATCCTAACACGCGCGTAATGCAAACACGGTTGACACCCCGCGCTTCTCCTTCCCCATCTATGTCGAGCTCGAGTTCCCACTCGGTGCCACATGAAGGCTCTCGGCTAAGACCTGCGTTCTTCCCGTCCCCAGCCTCTTCGGAAGCATCGTTACCCCCCCATGATATATTGATGGGACCAGAAAAGTGCGATATCTGGTTAGAAGAGTCAAATAGGCCTGCCCCAGAATCGCATTCCCTTCGCAAAATACTTTGCCTTCCAGACGTTACATCGCACCCGGCCACATTACCGACGGACAGCAGCACTGCGGCTCATCATACGATGGTTCCATCGGAAATGCTTCAGCCATGAAAGGAGGAAAAGAATATACATATTTACATTGTATTTACAGATTCTGGCCTGCATGTGAGTGGTTTATTTCAATTAATTTTCAAAACACAACTGACTCGAGTTCGTTATAGTTACTTGCCAATTGTTTGATATTTATGACTCGCTGCTAGATAACACTAGTCAACACCTGCTGTGTATGATATATATGTATATAGACTATGTGATATAACCCAAAATTGTTCATCGATCCAATCAATAGATAGATATATTGATACACGGCTCCATGCACAGATGAAGTCCCACTATGGAACAGCCAGACTATACAAGACTATACAGCGAGTTCCGAATAGTCTTTGTTGTCAAGTGTATCCGAGCCGTTGTCAATAAAATGTTGCCATCGCATCAGTGCGTCGTGAAATGTACTTTGCCGGTGGAACAAGGAGTTCCTAGTTAAAGACCAGTTTAGCTGATAATAGTGAAGAGCCGCCGAGTCGTTGAAATCATTTCGTTGTTGAGTTCTAAATCGAGTCAAAAATGGATGAATGAGTAGAGCCTGACACTGAAGCAGGATGTGCTGGGGAGATTCAGGTTACAGGGGCGACACATCCAGTCTGGATTCCGACGGCGGATGAACGACGTTGTGATTAGCGCAAATTTTCAAACATCCTCGGAGCAGTAAAAGCTTTGACCAAGTGCCAATGTGGTGCTAAAGATTGTCCTTGGTGGCAGTTTGGATGAGGTCCGTCGATACAGTGTGCATTAAGAAGTTCGAATTCAGGGAGACGGAGCTGGCCTGGGGTTAATTCCTGTTCTGTGCAGAATATTATGGCTAATGGTGCTTGAGAGAGCAAGGATTTGGCGGAGGAACCGGATTTGGACCTGATCAAGGAGGCGGATAAGGGATGGGTCAGTCACAGTGTATAGAGAGTTGTGACAGTCACGCGTTTGGCCGTCGCAAGATTGCATGACCGGACCCAGCGGACCGGCATCTGATCTTCATGCATCGACATGGACGATGAAGGCGCCTTCGACGTGATTGTCATTGGAACCGGGCTCACAGAATCTATCACTGCCGCGTATGTACGGTATTAACTCTCAAAGCGCTTTTCTCTCAGTAAATTCAACAGAGCCCTTGCAAAAGCAGGCTTCAAAGTTGCACATTTGGATGAAAACGTTTACTACGGAGGAGACGAAGCTAGTCTATCACTGGATGAGTACATAGACTGGGCAACTCAATCCAAAACCTCGACTCGGTTTTCCTCATTTTCATCTTTATCTCCTTCTGATACACTGCCTAATTCCCGACAATACTCTATTTCTTTGTCGCCTTCAGTTATACCAGCGACAGGTCCACTCATATCGTCCCTTGTGGCATCCGGTGTATCTCGCTATGGCGGCTTTCGCCTCGTCGAACATGTTGCTGTGTACTCCTCTCATCACAAAGTTAAAACTGTACCAGGAAGCAAAGAAGATATATTCAAGGATAAGACCATAAGTCTACTGGATAAACGTCGTTTAATGCGTTTTCTGGTCTTTGCATCGGGAGACGAAGATTTCGAAGCCCGGGTAGAGTTAGAGGGTATCAACGTTAATATGCCTTTTCTTGAGTTTCTCAAGGCGACATTTTCCTTGAACCAGGAGATAGCAGAAACCATAACATATGCTTTGAGCTATTGTACTTCGCCCACTGGTACGGACAACGCCATTTTTACCCTGCTTGATGATGTTGATTATCTATTCAGACAAAATCCTTCCTGCCCTACATCGTCTCCGGCGTTACCTCCGCTCTACAGGTCGTTATGGTCATTCTCCATTTCTTGTAGGGCACTATGGTAGTTCTGGGGAGATTGCACAAGGATTTTGTCGTACTGCTGCAGTCGCTGGAGCCGTATACATTCTCGGCAAACCTATATCTTCCATAACTCGAAACCAGAATAGTGAGAAGGCTCAATCCACTCCGACATACACCCTCACCCTTGCAGATTTTCCCGAGCCTATCACTTGTCATCTCTTAATCTCTTCGGAATCTCGTTTGCCTGTAGAACTCATAAGGAATATCGATGCTGTTCAGCGGATTCCTTCAGCATTCCCCTTCGCCGATAAAAATAGACCCGGAAAGATTGCCCGGGGAGTATGCATTATCGATCAACCTTTGACCCTCACTCCTACCCAGGACTCGTTGATATTTGGAGAAGCGGACCCCGAAAGCAATATACCCGAGTCCAGCTCCGCTTTGGATACGGGGATCGTTGTTTTCCCTCCCTTTTCAGTACCTGCAGGTCTTGCTTCGTCAGCTGTAACAGTGCTCGTCGTTGGAGAAGGATCACTTTCTGTTCCGAAAGGAAAATGTTCGTATCCTTCGTTATCTTAATCACAAACTAACAAATCTTCCTGCGAATCCAGGGATAATTTATATATCGACCCCGATTCCTTCCTCCTCTCCGGACTCGAACAACGACTCCGACCCTGTTATTGACCCAGAAACACTTCTTAAACCTTACCTCGAATCGACGCTTTCGTTTTCCAGTACATCTTCTGATAAACCTATCATTCCTCTATTCACAAGTTTCTATCTCCAATCTACGTCTGCCTCACCCCGTGCAGCTTCTGCCACTGCGTCAGCTGTGCCAACAGAACTTAGTGCCTCCCATGAAGTATCAAACTCTATAAATCCACCATCACCTAGCATCCTTCTCATGCCACTGCCTGCAATTCTGCCCCTTCCTGATTCAGGCGATGCATCGGCTTTGAACGCTGAGGCGGTATTTTGGGAGGCTATCAAAGCACTAAATGGGTTCAAGGGTACAAAGAAGCAAGAGGCTTCCCAGAAGCAGGATGCACCGCCGGTACGAGAGGAAGATAAGCTCAATATAGAAAGTTTCTGGCCACCTGTTGTAAGCGAGGAAGATGATGAGGATGAATGAGAGTTGACGCTGGCTTTGAAAGTTATTCACGAAGCTTATTCTGTTTCTTGCCCAAGATGGTTTCTGGTGGAACTTTTTTTAATAATGACTATGTATGGTGCAGATTCAATTTTGTTCAGCAGACTATGACAATTCCAAATGCCCATTGCCTTTGATATGTACATCATAGTTTGGCCAGCATGATGGCTCTAAGCACGTAAAGTATACGGGGACTGATGTGACCAACTTGAAGAATGACACTTTCATCTTCCTTACTCCCATTTTCATCCAAGTACCCTCTATAGAATTCCCACATCTTGGGATTGCTATAATGATATCTATCGTTCCTCTGGTCTTCATCCTTGCCTGCATGAAAGAGAGATTTACGAACTATGAACGTTCGTGGGTCTAGTTCGCCCGGCGTGACATTGAGAGATCTACTTGACGAACCAATGATCGCGTTTGCAATAGTTGCGTGTGATGAGGTAGGGGGCGAAGTTGGATGAGAGGGAGACGGGAAAACCTCGTCAACAGTTTGAGCAAAGCGTCCGAGGGTTGAAAGATTAGAAGAACGATTCGTCACCCAGACCTTGCTAGTCGAGGGATTCTTGAGAAGGTACCCGTATACAATGCTGGCCATCAGATGCTTTGCTAGACCGGATGAATTTTCTAACTTTAAAGTTGGGCTTAGGCACGCAAGTCCAACATGGAGCACTTCCCCTTCCGAAAAATCAGGAATCTTTACGAGGACAGAGGAGATAAACCCGATGATGTATCCGGTAGATGGAGCACGACCAATTGCAATGAGCTTGTCGGATAAAGCGGAAGGGTCGTCAATGGCGAGGCATTGATAGTTCGGCAACTGGGACGCATCCATACGGAACGAAGCTGCAGCCACTGCACGAAGCTCTTGGATGAGCGAGCGTTGTTCGACTGTGGGCATGAACAGCCCAGGACGGTCATAGAACGTCACAATTGGCTGGTATAAAGAGTGAGTCTCTGTCGCCGTCATACTAGAATGCGCGGACAAGGTACGTACCCTGGACATGTGGACAACGACTGAAAGTAGAGAACGTCTGTAGTGAGAGATACTATGTAGAAGTTGTTTACTTAAGGCACCTGCCTCAAACTCCCGAGCGTAACCTAATGAGAAGGACTAGACGTGAGTCCACGATGACTAAATCGTTGTAGGCGCGCGCCACCATAGCAGACTCCCTACTATGAAGGCAGATTTCGATCAAAAATCGAGGTCTTACTTGCATCAATTCTAGTGACTCCAAATCACTCGACCTCAATTTTATTCTACTGCGGCTGAATCTTGCTACTCTACTATAATCAAAATTCAAATACTGTATCCAACTGCAAACCCGACGATTCTTGAAATCTAATATATATCTGCCAATGCTCTTCTTTGCATATAAATTTCCCAACATTGTACTGGCCTAGGAGAGGTATTTAGCACAAAAGAATTGACTCCAGCATTAGTCCTTCCATTCATCAACAAGACTGCAGCAGGGGTTCAGCGGGATATCAGCGGAACACCAGCGGGATATCAGCGGAACACCAGCGGGATACCAGCGGAATTGCAGTGGGATACCAGCGGAATTGCAGCAGGACTACAGGGGAGTTTGTCTCAGAAGTTAGCGGTACTGTAGTGGGATCTGTCGCTGATCAGCGTTGATGGCAAGAGCTCTTGTGCTCTTATCTAGGATTGTCTGATAGGACATGTCATGGACAATGGGTTTTTCCCAAAAGCTTCGACAAATTACCTGCAGATATATAAGGACAGGATTCCTATCTTAAGGCCCATTTTCCCCCCCTCATCACCTAATAAGACGCTCACACTCTTTGGAATATCTCTTTTCTGTTCTTGAACTTATGCTCCAGTATGAGCTCCGATATGTTCCGTCTGCTCGGAGAACTCTTATCGTCACCACAGGGGCAGGAATTGATGAGACTGCACTCTCAGCCAGTAGTAGGCTCACAGGTCTCGACTTCACAGCCTTCACTATCAGGACACCCTCAATCAGCATCGCTCTTGTCATCTTCATCTGTCCCTCTGCATCCATCTGCCCAGTCTTCTATTCCTCAGCTGCCTCAGCCATCAGTACTCCCGTCTAGCTTGGCACAGCCTGTGCTAAACTCATCTTCGGTATCTCCACAAATTCAGTCAGCAGTTTCCCAATCAATTCAGTCCTCTGTATTGCAGCCAATTCAGTCTCCCCTTGTATCACTTGCTGGAAATCAGGCTCTTCAGCAATCATCTCTATCGCCATCTCAGCCTGAGCACTCTGCATCTTTTTCACAAGTTCTGCCTCAGTCTAACAATATACCTGACCGCACTGTCTTTCCACCACCGCCTTCCCAGTGCCGTCCTTACAGTAGTTTACAAATGCTAGCGAGTCTAGGAGGTGGTCATAGTCCTGGTTCAGGCTTGAGCGCAACTTCAGGCCATCCTCGAGTAACATCTTCCTCTGGATTTCCAAGCATGACAACAATTACACGCTCCAATCAAACACGTCTTGAGCATGCTAGCACCTCATTGCCACACAATCCAAGGAAGAAGACTCGAGGAAAGGCAGTGAAGCCACCTAGTATTGGTCAACCGTCGCTACCGACAGTCCGTAATTGTATCAGCCAGGCTGAAGGGGGGGTAGAAGTTGCAAATATTGATTTTTTGGTCTATCCTCCCATGCCGCCCACCTCAATTCAGAATGTATGTTCCCATCTTAATATGCTTTGGAAAATAAACTAATTTGGCTCTTCACCAATACATAGCATTTTGGACTACCAAGACACACATATGTTTATAGCAGAAATACCGAGAGCCTGAAGCTTATCCTTACTAAGCTAGGATTCTTTTTCGAATTTAATCATCTTCCTATTGCAACACCTATCCGCGACATCATCGCATATGCTGTAGGAAAGATCCGTGAGCAATATACACCTGAGGCTCTACCAGACATTAGCATTCCACTTGCTGGTCATGAACGCTTTCCGTTGCAGCTTCTGGGATTCACCAATCGTGGGAGAGCAAATGGGGTGCATGCAGCTCCCAGGCTTACCACGGTGTCATTTCCAGCCACAATGACTTTGCAGGATGTTCTTTCGAATACTCGGGACTTTGCAATTGACAGATGGTCAGTGACACATCAAAACCGTTTCCAGTTAAATTCAAGTGAGTGATTTGCAGTAAAAGAAATTCAAACAGATAACCAATGTCTCTAGTTATTCGAACCTACCCATTTGAGGCTCAGTTCAGCTTATCAGATGTCTATCTTGGCCAAGATGTAAATATACGCACCCATCGTTGTCTTTCGAAGAGATTATACAAAATGTTTGCCCATGATAGTGATGCAAATCTCCAGTTCTCAGCTCTGGATGATGCAGAATTGGAGGATTCTTGCGACGAGATAGATTCTGATGGTGGTGATTCAGATGAGGTATGTATTGGCTTGTTTCTGCTGAATATTCTTTGATTGTTGTTCTTCAGGATACCCGGATTATTGCCCAAGAGTTGGTACCTGTCATCACAAACTCATTGTTGTCTCAATTGCCTGAGGCCAATATTCAGCCAACAACTAACAATGTAAGTATTCATTGAATATACTTGAAAATGACTTAGGCTTTTATCATATAGCAGATGAATATGCAAATCATTCCTAATATGGTGAGTCTATTGTATCATCTATATTAGTCTCACTTCTAATTTCTGAGAATAGTCTTCAATTGTTCAGCGCCTAGGAGTTGATCCAGCCTCTATTACTGGCAAGCTCTGGGAAAGCCCATGGTCCCAGCCAGAGGCATTGGATGACATCCCAACCTTCTATAATATAGAACGGTCTAAAAATATTTTTGATGCAGTGGGTTGGCTTCATCGTAATCATTATGGCTTTGATTGCCCTGGCTTCCAAGTCAAAGGTAGCAGTGAGGAAGAGCTGGTCAGCAATTTTAAAGATATTTTACGAGGTGCAATCCACTGCAGGGAGTGGGATACTGTGCTTTCACCCAACCGCCATTTTACCCAGTATGTTGATTCAAACCTGCCTTTCTTCAATTCTACTTATCTTCCTTCTACTTTGAAAATAGAATGCGGATCGATCGAAATGGGGAAGAAGAATTTGTCACCTCAGGTCCTGGTGTAGAGCAATCCATTATGAACCGATTGTTTGAAGAGTATTTTGTCACTCGGGCATCTGAATTTTGTACACCCCTCCTGGACGATTTTGGTACTCTGACTGCTCTTCCCCAAACAGAATCGACACATTTATCGGAAGAGAAAAAAGAAGAATTGGCTATGTTTGGTGCTGTTACAGCTTTGGCCCTAATATATGGACATTATCCTGGCTGCCTGAACCCATTACTACTTATTTTCCTTCTCAATGGCAACGAGCTACGTAGTCTTCATCGTCAACTGGTCTTTCAATATTTTCCCTCCTTGGGCCACACCCTTGATGCCTGGTTGCATATTGGACCTTGCGATGATGTGCAGCAGTTCACATCACACTTTGCATCATTTCATAATATTCAGGTAATTCAACATATATGACTAGGGATATTGACTAATTGTTGGTTGATTAGGTCGCAGCACTGAATGGTCGATCATTGACTGGACATCGGCATTTGGCATTTGAGATGCTTTATAATGCAGTTGTGGGACCAACCAGTATTAATAATGTTTTCTTCGTCTCTTTTCTGCAAGGTTTTCGCATGCGTTGTATAGATGGAACAGCAGACCTCTTCGATGTAAGTTTCTCTATCCTGACACTATTGAATCTAGTGCTTATAGCTAATTTGTATATTCTAGATTGTTCGGAGCTTCAATGGGGGTGTTGAGAATTTTGTTCAAAGCGCTGAAACCTCAATAATCAAGGGGTTTGAGGATTTGAATCTTTCGTTTATTGTTGATCTTGAAGCTACAACCTTACGGGAGCTTACCGATGCTTGTACCAATGCTGGTGCACCTTTCGAGGGCAAGACCTTTAAAGAGATCTTCCGTGATTATCTTGAGGACTCCGGCACACCTTGTCCACACCTTTTCGAAGCTATAAAGGATCGGTTGAGTCGGCAAATAAATCTGGATGAAATAACTTCATCTACTTTCCGGATGAAACTTCTGTGTTGGTCTGTTTCAGGGGCACCTCGTATTATGCATGAAGGGGATCCTTTAAAGGTATGTTTCTTGTTTGCAAATTAAAGGTTTATTTAAACTCTTTTATCAACAGATCCAGCTCGTAGAAGATGATGATCCATTTTACCTTCCCTCTCGTATTGGCCAGGAACTTCAGAATGCATATCTTTCTTCGGGAACTTGTGCATTCAAGACTTGCACCCGTTCCATAAAGATCCCTGCTTCATTTCTCATCAAACTTATCCGGGCTTCATATGACCCATACTCAGAATGTAAAGATGCACGAATGGCAGTTCATCATTGGTTGTTGGTTGAGATGTTAGATGCAATTGGCTCATATACCACAGTATAACTTCTAAAAGATAATCATAGAATAATTATAGGCCACTATTGCTAGTGCTATTTCAGTATATATGAATTAGAATCTACTGCATATAATCAGAGTGTTAGGATGAACTTTGCGACATTCGATAAAAAGAATTGATGACTCCATTAGTAAGTTTGATTATTATATCAGCGTAATAGCAGAGGTCCCTCTCTTCTTCGACTATATAAGTATCAAGATTTTGTAAAAACCTCACTTCGTTACTCCAAACACCCAAGAGCTATGTCTTCTATACCAAGAATGGATTGGAACTACAATGCAACTAATGATGTTGTTCAGGCATAAATTGAAATTCCAGGCATACACTGAGAGAACCTCCGAGTGGTTCTATTCACTGACATAGTTATTGGCCAACGTGGAATCCAAATCTGGGGTTTCACCATTCCACCAGATTGGTGTTCCAGTGAGGAACACTGCCATATATATTCAAGCAAAGGCAGTTTGCAGCCACCAACAACAGCTCCTACATCATCATTAAGGTTTGGGAGCGGTCTTCTTCCAAACTTTACCATTTATGAACGAAAGTATGGAGAAATTTCCAGTCTTATACTGGTACCTGCAAAAACAATGGTGCAATATTTGTTTCTTAAATTGTACCAATGATGTTTACTCTTTTTTGATTGGGCCAGGATATTTATATGGAACTTAACGCTGGTGTTCTGACAGTGTCATTTGTCCGTCAAAAACCACAGATGGAAACTGACAATGCAGTCCTCGCAGAGGATCTCAAGATCGATTGAATCTACAGTACATTAATGGTGTACTTTGCCTATACAATTCAGACCTATTAATTTTCTTTCCAGATATATTGCTTATGCTGCCAGTTTTGTCTGGGTTCCATTATACCATCCAATTATCCTTTTAGTACCAAAATTGGCACATTTGTAGAGATGCCCATTGAGAAATTGAAGTATATATGAAGTCTACAGTTTGAAAGAAGTTGCAGATAGAGATAATCAAGCAAAATTTAACCAACTATCACGACTAGCTTTACATAAAGAATGCTCAAGCATAAAAGGGTCAAATATTACCTTGTGCTTGATATGAGAGAACTCTTTATCCTGATCAAGAAAATGAAAGAGCTCCATGAAACCTCCTGCAATCTGCTTAGGGGAACTGTCAGATGCAACTCCAATTTTCATCAAGCCCCGGGAACCGCCTTTATCCAGTTTGCATACCATTTTGGCAACTTCTTCTAATGATGGTATGGGAGCTCGACCTGCATATACTAGATCCACAGTGAACAAGTAGGCAGTAAGAATACCAAAAGTTGGAAAAAGAGTTTTCTTATCCAAACCCTTTGCTGTGGCAATGAAATCGACAATTTCAGTAAAGGTGATATTAGGTTCTTGGAGAAGTTTTTTGTGGAGAATTTCACTACCAATCCAGAAATGCTGGGCATTACTTGGAGAACGGCCATTTGTTCTTCCATAGACATGTGGATTACACATGTAATTTTCTTTTTTATCTTGATGAGCAGCCACAAACTGCTTCCAAGCATCCCAGGATTCAAAAAACCCACAGCCTGCATGCTCCTGAAGAGCATCAGTGTTGAATAGAATGCCTCGGAAAACAAGTCCACTGAAAATTCCCTCCCGTGAGTAGATATTATGAGGAGAAAATGGGCCATTCTGTTCCATGATTTTGCAACGTGACATGCTGAGTTCACGGAAAGGACAGTGACGGTCAGTGTTTTTCAGTATTTTCTGTTGCAGCTTTGTTGGTGGTAATGGCAGATGCTGGTTGAGCATGACTGGTGCAATCTCTAGCAAACAATCTCGGAAAAATCCCATCCGGGACTGCGTGGTGGATAAAGAAGATGCTTGTGGAAATATCTTGTGAGATATTTGGAGAATAGAGGAAGTAGCTGGAGAAACTGGGGAAGAGAGTGTATCAGACATAGATATTGTTGCCATTTGAGGAGATGCATCCAGAAGGAGGAATTGGCGGTGAGCATTACGGAGTTTTGTGAATAGCAGCTGGACGGAAGCTGATGGAACTTTTCCAAGAATAGGATGTTGGACAACTTTTTGGATGAAAAGTGTTATTTCAGGACCATTTGGCAAATTTTTTTGTTCAGCAAGTGAGAGAGACCATCGTAGATAATGCTCTGGTTTTGTATATGCATTCCAAACATTACTGAGCAGGAACACACTAGGATCAGCCACACTACCCATGAGAGAGCATAGGAAGATTGATTGCATAGAATGGCGGGAATCAGAAGGTAGACCAAGCCAATAGAAAATCACTTCAGAGCATAGGGAAGTATTCCCTAGACGGGTACCCTCCTTTATCCTTTGTCTAGGTCGATACTTCCACCGGTATACACGAGGTGGTTGTAGCAGTGGCAAATAACTTGAAGAGTCGAAATCAAAATAGGTATTGGGTTGTCCCAATTCAAAGGCATCTTTAACATAGTTATGAAGACGCGTCCACCAGGTTGAAAAGCCAGGATTATCCAATGAGGTATCGATGCATCTCCACACCCAGTTATACAGACGGTAATGGGTAAGCATAATTGTGTGGTGAAGAATTAGAGTCTCAGCATCATGAATCCTGGATTTTGCTTGTAATGAACTGATTAAGGACCAGGCATTTCCAACTACTTTCATAGTTTTAGGATCAAGTGGCGTATTTTCGATGGCAAGATGTATCTCTTGAATCTGCTGAAACAGCTTCAGTACACCTGCACCTTCAGCTTCATGCCGGCTAGATACGGCATCTTCAAGAGTTTGGATTGTGGATATTATTGAGTCCTCTGAAACTTCCATCAAGAGGGGGATCCGGAATGCTGCAGGGGAATAGATTGATACATCACAGTGTGGGCATAACAAACCACCTACTGGTATTATTGTTCTGGCCTGGTGAACTACTTCTTGCAAAACCTTCTATAAGAAAGATTAATATTGAATTTCCTCCAATAATGCAAAATAATAAATACCATTTTCTCTTGGTGGTTGATAGGCCACATTGGGAGAACGGTCAAAGTTGTCCATGCCATCAAAATCTACACATATAATTAAGCTAATGGACCCAGATACATATGATACACCCGCTTCCTACCCATGGAATTGCTTTCTGAAGAGACTATGCAGATGATATTAGATTTGAATAGAAAGGTCAGATGCAGTAGGTTTTTTTACCTTCTGTAATTTTAGTGAATGCCTTTTGACGATAATTATTGTACATCTGTCCTTGGCTAATATCTAAGTATTAGCATGTGCATAATTTGAGTTGGTTTCTTCACCTTACCTAATAAGACTTTCATGAACCCATGTTTCTGAGCCATCTTGTTCCCATTCAATCAAGTATTCATAGCCAGGATACTACCAGGAAAACAATTATAATATAAACCAGTTTGAAAAGAGATCATTAGCACCTTGGGATTGTTGGAGAGACGATGTGAAATAAATCGTCTGACAGAAAATTCTTTATCATCATCATTGTTACCTTCATCATCTATGTTGTCCACAACAGCTATGATAGAAGAATTCAGCTATGTAGAGAATTGCAACTCAAAGGTATACCTTCGGTCATTCTTTGAATTTTTTTGTTCAATTTGTTCTTCTTGTTGTCACTTCCATGTTTTCTTTTCTTCATATTTATAGACAAATTCTCAGGTTCAAAGTTTACTACCTGCAGTGCACATTGAGCAGCACTGGAGATATCAGCTGAGGACAAAGTGACAGATGTGAGTGCAGAATGATAAAACAACAGCGTAACATACAAACGCCAGGTCCTTTCTGGGACCGTAAACCCCTTCGACTATTTGCAGCAATTTTCTTCTGTTTGATACGTAGTGCATCATTCTGCTTCGATGGAATACGATTGAAACGCGGCCCAGGTACTCCTTTTTGTTTGAATGTTAGATGTAACATGGTAAGGAAATGAATCTGCCTCACGAATTGGGGGAGACTTATAATTCCGTGAGACTGATGGTGTGATTTGCCGATAGCGCTTGCAATGCTGAATCCATTGCAAATATATTTTTTGACGCAGCGTAAGTAGACTCGGCTCTTAGTTAACAAGAATGAGTAAACCCTAGATATTGAATATCAGCTACAGACCTGTACTTGTGAGAGATTCACTCCATCCTGATCCATCAGGGCATAAAGGCCAAGGACGTGGATAGTAAATGCAATCGTTCCGTTTAATTGACCAAGTGTGACGGAAGGTTTCAAAATCCCCAGGAGCTGTCATTCCACTGCGGATTTGATGGTACCGGAGAAACTCATAGAAAGCTCGAGCAAGAAAGTCTGCCTCAGCTTGAGGTGTCATTATAATATGACCATCATCCACAAAGTTGATCTCCCTCGCAGAAAGTGTAATTTCTTCAATGGCCAGACTAACACAATTCCAAAGTTAGTGAATACAATACACTATAATATTTAGATGGGAAAGACATACTTCTGGACCTTATCTTCAGGTGATAGTTCTTCATATTCACTAAGTCCAATGTTAGTACATGTTGTTGTAGATGAAATAGTAAAACTACATTTCAGCAATTGGAGGTTGTGAAGTTAAATTTCTCATCTTTGGTGTTAATTGCATAGGGACACCATCTTCATCAGCTGAAATATTCATTACCACCCGTCCATCTAATATAGGACCTTGAGGATAAAGCACAACCACAGAACGGTATGCCCAGGCAGGAATTTCAGCACCAGTAGGTGCCAATGGTGGAGTACCACCATGAAGGCGTAAGCCACTAAAGTTTGCAATAATCAATCCATCCAACTCAACATATAAACCAAATTCAACGAGGTGGAAACGTCCCCCTTCCCAGCCTTCTGGAAGATCTGGAGCAGAAAGTATTTTTGTCCTACCACCATTGGAATCAGCTTGATCAATATGAACACCTCCAAAGAAAAATAGTGTTTCAATACAAGTAGGCTCTACAAATGTGATGAGACAAGATAAATAAATAACTGAGAAGTGAAACTCACTGTCTTCTTCCGGTTGCGGTTGTGCAACATTGAATTGGACTCCAGTAAAGCAGACATTGTCATCGGTGCCAATTCGAGGAACATTGTGTAATTCTGCATTGTTTTCAAGGACCTTGTACTCTTGGGGCAAGAGTCGCTTGAAGATATCCACACCTATCCGAATGGCAGTCTATTGTTGCATGAGAATAGTTATTCAAAATCAGTACAATTTTTGCATACTTTGACCAAGTTTTCCCGAATTTCAACATGTTCTTGCTCCTCCTCACTGATTTTTCCCCTGACCTTTCCTCCTGCTGAAGGACCAGCCAAATTTCTGGGCTTCTGATGACTTAATCCAACAGAATAACAAGAACCTTCCCCTCCTACTGGAATAGCTCGTTTGGAGCATTTTTCAAAACGGGTACGGCCAAGTTGTGTACGTTCTTCCCTTGTGCCTAATGTTTGATTACGGAGATTGAGCATCATTTTACCAAGATTACTATCTGGGTCCCTGAGGTAGCTACATTTAGCATTGTTGCAATGATGAGCAAATGTAGATACAAACGGGGAGACCACAGCTCCTTCAAATATATCGTCCAATGGTTCTCCTGAACCAGAGAGATCCCGAACAAAAATGATATCACCAGGAAAGAGTTTTTCCCAACCTATATTTTGAAAAAAAATCAGTGTAAATATCCAGGTGGTTATAATGTGAAATCTACCTGTAGAAGGGATAGTGGCATTTGGACCACCTGGGATCTTCACATTCTCTTTGACATAGTGAAAGAAAAACTTGTTGTACGATGGATTGTTTGCAGGCCAGGGTATAATAAGGATGCGGTTGATTTCTGAGTGAACATCTTCCGGTATACGAGGATGTGAAGGAACGGAGAAGATGGCTGGTAGATATCGATCTCGACTGGGGGGGAATGATAGCTGAACTCCATCCTTAACAAAGCCATCGGGAACTACAAATGGCTCAGGGTCTGCAGGCATTTCACAGAGCGAAGGCTGAAAGGTCGTCGAATTAGTTTGCGAGGATGGAGAGGTCGCTGATGCAGTCCTTTTGGACCTCCTGGTAGGATGTTTGGCAATCAATGTGTCGGAGGTGGAGCGTACCCATTTGGCTGCCCTTCTAAGAGGTTTGGCAGAGAACTTCATGGTGGAAGAGTAAGAATGGGAGGCTCATGGTCGCTACCCAGACCCCGAATTTATTTGTTTTTGCTTTCGGAATACCCCGAAACCTGCATCGTGAAAATGCTCTGCTCTAACAGTGCTCACATCGGATTTCTCCGAAATTAAATTAAATTGTCAGACTATTGGTGGAGATATCAGCTCACAAAGGTACCGAGGCCACCATCTGACCCAACTGGAAGATAACAAAACTTGACTTATCAGGAGATATCAGCTCACGAAGGTACCGAGGCCACCATCTGACCCAACTGGAAGATAACAAAACTTAACTTATCAGGAGACACTTTTCCTATGTTAGAAGCACTTTTTTAGGTAGATGAAGTAGAAGAGGGAAGTCTTGAAGCAAGGTCCGTATGTTCGCATAACCGCGGCGAAAGCTTGCAAAGAAGTGGGGAATAGATTAAAAGTTCGAGGTATTTCGCAAACGAGAACCAATATGCTCCCTCGCTCAACTCATTTTTCTTGGTCTCTGCACCGCATATCGAACAACTTTCCCATACAGTAACCACTCTCGCATCTGGACTTCGATCACTTTCATAGACATTGCTCTCGTCACTGCCGTCTGCACTAGTAGCGATACTGGGGTGAACCAGGCTTGTCGCGGCAAGGACCTTGACAGCAGGCCATTCGATGCTAGCACTGACTTTTACTCCGCCATGCACGAACCTCCTCTCATGCTTCCCCACCTGAACCTCACACCGCTTCTCCATCGTCATCGTCGAAGATCCTCCTAATCCATGCATGAGCCCGATTCCGCCGCAGTGTTCTGAATTAGTGCTTACAGCACGAAGTCGATCACATGGAACGTCGGCTTCATCTATCCAGGATGTAATAACTTCGCCTAAGCACCGGTCACGGTCGTCTGCGCACAAGCGTGAGCTATCTTCAGGAGGAGCATCAGTATCGGCATCTTTGTCGTGGTCTTTGTTCAGCATTCCGGAATCTGAATTAACATAGTAGCGATATACTGTCCAATGAGGCTGTTCGCAGGACGTATGAGTGGGAGCTACTTTCGATGGAGAAGGTTTGTTCATGGTTGAAGAAGAGTCGGAAGAGTCGGAAGAATCGGAGGTCTAGGAAGAAGAAGAAACTTCTCGAGGTACTGAGAGAGCGGACGTGGTGGACGCGGACATAGACACTTCGGGTCTAATATCCTGTGGAACGCAAGCACCGGCAAGAGTAAACATGACTTGAAACCGGGATCGAGATTGACTGCTGATTGACAAACCCACATATTCCCGTCATTCCTTTGCCTTTTTTATCCAGCTCTTGTTCCGCTTGTCTTTGTCTAAATCAAGCTGATTATTAGCCTCAGACTCGACTATCCCCTAACTGAGTAGACTGTTCAACGCGACCCGTTCGTCGCCCGTTAGACAAATTTCCTTCTCGCGATGCGCTTTTTCCTTTTCTGCTAACCGCACTAGAAGCATCGGAGGATCGAATGCAACACCGGTAGAGCTAGAGAGCACATTCCTCTGAGCTTCTATACGAGCGAGCGTGTCAGAAAAGGGCATAGATGTCGGCCCTGGCTGGAGTTCAGCCTCAGGGGGAGATGATGACAAAAATGAGAACATTTTAAGTCGAGCTGCAGCATTCATTTCATCCATGGAAGAATGCACTGGCTGCACTTCTTCTATTGAGGGAACGGGATCGAGTCTGATGAAGGACAAACGGAGGACATATCTCGTGATGATGAAGTTCGTCCAGGACTGCGTTTGGAAAAAAACGAGAGGATACTGCTAGGGATAATGCTCCGGGGTTTATGACTAGATGCCGTATCGCTCGGAGGAGTATTTTGGTTATGAGAAGGGACGGCTGAAGGCTGAAGACTACCTCCCTGTACTCGTACACGAGGTTGGGCAAATGTGAGGTGAGTATGAGAGTTCGAGGATAAGTGAGAGATGGACATAGACGGTGAGTTCGAGTGCCTTTGACAAGGTACGATGTTGCCGGAGTGAAGGTACGACTTTGAGTGTGAACGTGCCGCCCACAGGGCGCGTGGACATTTCAACGGATGCTATATCGTAAGATCAGTTCAAACGAAGAAGTAAAGATTTCATAACTCACTATTCCATTCATGCAATCCATACAAAATTACGTCCATTTCTTCACCTCCTGGCAATACGAAAAGACTGTTTCGGAACGAACATCCAAAAGTCGATGGAACCAGGTCAAATCCAGAATCTTCGTCGGGTAATGTGACTCAACTCCCTAGTGGTGCTAAGCAGAGCAGTAAATGCCTGGATTTCGGCATACGAGAGGGCACGTCTGGTCACCCTTAGGTAAGCCAGAAATCTTGAGTTTCGGTCACCGGTGCCGGATATTCTTCCGGTTCTCCAAAATCGTCATCGTCAAATGAATCGTATGCGTCTTAGGGGTCAGGACGGCGGGTCAGCAGGGTATGATGACCCCTCAGATGCAGGTCGGTAACTAACCGTAATCCTCCGCCAATTTCTTTTTCAAATTAAGACGTATGTTTTCTCATAGCCCATGAACCCACCCGGTCGTCCACCACCACTAGACGGACCGATACAATACCGCAACTCACTTGCCAATTTCCATCAACGACAGCTTGGTGGTGGTGCTGGATCTCCTTCCGACCCAGGCTTAACTTTTGGTGGCGGCCCAGTACCTGGAGGACCAGGGCCCAATAATCGTATATCGAAACATGGTTCTGGATTGCCAATGCCACCTCCATCGCCTGGGATGAACAAGGATGGCTCGGCAAAGGACATCAATATGAAAATTGAAGGCTCACCTCGCGGTGGACTTCCTCCTTCAAGTGCAGGTATGGCCCCTACTGCATCGGGTCCTGCTAATGGTCCTTCGTCAATGCCTGTACCACCGTAGACCTCCGTCATCCCAGAACCCCGCTCCAAATTCTGGTCCTCACCCAGGTATGCCATCTCTACCTCCGCCAAACATGGATCATTCACCCGGTTCAATGCTCGGCAATACTCCAATGCCAGGGATGTCTGGTCCGATGTCTGGGATGCCCAATGGTATTGGCCCAGGCGGTATGGGTTCTGGTATGGTCGGTATCAACTCTGGTATCAATGCGATGAATGGTACGGGCTCAGACATACCTTTCTTCGGATCAGACTTTATGAACGACATTGAAGTTGATGGCCTTGATACGTTCGACCCCAATCTCTTTCGGGATCCAGGAGGGGACTTGAATTTGAAAGAGACTTTGAGCAATGGTTCAATCCAAATGATCAGGGACTGGATGATTCGTTGGATCCAATGAAGTAGGTTGTGATCACCCGTATGTGGTGGCCTGATCAATTTCTCCAACTATGCAGGTCTTTTAGACCTTGATTTTAAATCTATAGAATTCGAACTCATCATTGCGCAGGATACGGCCGTTCTGGAGGGAGCAAAACGTCTGCAGCGGAACTCGAATCAATATTCCAAGCTATGGAGTTCAATGAACTACTACGTCCAACTCGAGTTCTGACTGGTGAAGCGTATTTTCACACTTCCTTTGCGAATGAAAGTTAATTTCAAAAAGTTAGGCTATATCCCTGATGCTGAAGCTTTGACTGCTGTTGCCAGACTGGTTGAGAAACTACGAAAACAAAATCCAGAATTGATCCATATGTTAGACCGTGAGTGACTGCAGCTTATCATCTCATTATTTTTTCTCGCTGATTGATTCGTGTGCTTAGCTGTATGGGTGATGCAGGCCGATTGTATGTTTCAGCAGACGTGGTCCCAGTGTATCGGAGCTTGCTACCCCTTTCGACAATTATAACTCCCAATTGGTTCGAAGTAGAGTGAGGATATAGTTCATTCATTTATACCCTGTTTCACTGACATCCTTTCCCAGAATGCTGACTGGCATATCTCTGACCGACCTACACTCTCTCCGACACGCTCTAACCAAACTTCACAAGGATTTTGGCGTTCCCAATGTGGCAATCAGTTCTATACCTCTTACACAATGGCTCTCCGAAACTCTTCCTTATGCTATTTGGCCTCCCTCTGGTTCAGAATCGGAGCACCTCTTATGTATAACATCTTCGGTATCAAACAAGAATTCACCTTCCGACGTACACGCACAATGTGTACCTTTACTCCCTGGGTACTTTTCCGGCGTTGGGGATCTCTTTTCTTCTCTCGTTCTGGCACACTACAATCCATCGCTTGAGTCATCATTACCGGAGGTACATCTACCATTCCGGACATCTTTGTCCGAAGCTGTATCTCAAGCGTTGACAAAAACTCATGCGGTGCTTTGTAAGACATTTGAGTACTCAGAACGGCTGCCCGAGGAGGAACGGCTCGTTACTGATGACGAGAAGGACGCGGTTGAGCCTATTCGCAAGGTTTGAAGGATGAGAGGGAGGGAGCTGAGGCTGGTACAAAGCATTGACATTATCCGAAGTGACTTCGGTGATGCTACGAGGCGTTTAGAACATTGGTCCGGATTCTGGGAGAGATTATAGAGACAACACATGTATCTAGGTCAAATAGAGATTTTTGGTCTTCGTGATTCGTTTTGCGTGTTATCCCAAATATTTTGTATGTTATTTTAAACCGTCCGTATATGACAGGAGTCACTGGAAAACAGCTCTGCTGCTGTATAGATGTATTGTCTAGTTTTCTCCTCGGCCAAGCTTATCGAGGGATTGAACACCCTGCTCGAACCACTCCTCTCATGATATCCAAAATTCTTCATGGCCTTTCATGATGTCAGCAAGGACTGCGCCACCGAGGAAAACCATATGCTTTCGTCGAAGAGGGTCTTCGATTCTGATCTTGAATTTCTGTGGAAAAGGACCCAAGGGTTTCAATTTTTCATTCGAGGAGTTGAGTAAGAGAAAATGTACGTTCAATCTCGATGGATCACCATTCAGGACACGCGTCAGGTATAGCTGTTTCATCTCTTTCTCTAGACGACTGGGAAGACCGGGGTACATGCTTGATCCACCGGAGAGGACGACATGTTTGTATAGCTCGGCTCGTATATCAACAGCATTTCTAGGAATAAAAGACATAAGATGAGAGCCCGAGCATTACGAGAGTGAAAGCAGACCTGCTACACCGGGATGTTCTACATCGACCAGATGCGGCTGGAACATACATTCTGGTGCTTCGAATCGCTCTGAACCGACTTTGATTGTTCGCCCATCAGGCAACTAGATGGAAAACTCTGAGTACAATGGTGATAATGCTCTGTAAGTTTGCTGTGCACCTGGTAACTCTCGACAAGTACTGTTGTTTCCTCTGAAAGACGGGTGTCGAGATCGAGATCATAGCTAATGCAATTTTCAATTAGCATCACGCAACCATGGTTCACGGGTAGGGTGCACACCTAACATAACATAATTTCTCTTTGATCTCCCGTACAGTCTCGAAATCAGCAGTTCGGTTGAAGGCATAACCACGCATGAGAAGCAGTTTGATTAGATATCTGGTGACATCTCATCCAGCGATATCCAATCGACGTGTTAAATGATGTAAGGTGAATCCGTCGTAAACGGGGACGATGTGAGTAACACCATCACCAGAGTCAACGACAACACCCATTGTAAGACCTAACAGATAACATCTAAGCTGATATCTCTGAATGAAAGTATTCGCTACACACCTTGAGCATACAGAGTCAACACAGCCTGAATGGCAACATATACACCTCCAAGACCGTACTCTTCAAACATCACCTCGCACATCCTTTGCCTGTTCGCTTTCGGATTCATTGGCGGCTCGGTCAATAACACTTTTCTTCCTCTGGGATCAACTTTGAGCTTCTCATCAAACGTGTAATCCCAAAGATGCTTCATGTCTTCCCAATTCTTTATGATACCGTGCTCCATCAGTTGTGTTACTTGGAGATAGTTTCGATTTTGGGCAGCTTCATCTCCAACCATGATATCCTTGATCGCTGCAGTGCCAACCCATTGTTCTGCTCGAAGGATAGGGCGGCCAACAAGACACGGAAATACTAGGAAAGGTGCATTTAAGCTTTAGTATGAGTGCCTTTATTTGAGATATACCGTGTTCAGGGAAATTCGAGCCTGCGTATCCAACTGTGTGTGTTGTCAACTATTATCGTTGGATCATCTCATGGGACTTACACCTTTGCCATTATCTACCAGTAGCGGTATTCCAGAATCCATTCTAAGGGTTTGCAAGGGGCGAAGGATGATGAGGGTAAGTGCTGGGCAACTGGGAAGGTTAAACTATTTTAGTGCTGGGTATCGAAACCTTTGACTTGAATGTCCATCATGATTCTTCGAGAGTTCCCTCTATCTATTTCTAAAAATATATATTGCTATAATTTAGCTTGCTCTGCAAAACTTTCTTCCTTCAGTGGTTGGTGATATCTAGGACAAGTTGCATACCAGAAGCTGTATCCTGCTGCAAAAAGCTCCATCTCAGTTATATATCGCTTCATCTGCTCATTTTCCTCCGTTTGGTTCATAATTTCCCTCTTCAGTTCCGTTGCTTTCCTCTCTTCCCTGATAATTATCTCCTTCAGCATTGATAAACTTTAAGGTCTCAACTTTTTATATTATGTTTGCGATCACACCCATTGAGGATATTTACCAGTTGCAGAAATTGCATGATTGTATTGAGTGATAGCGGCATTGAATCATCAACGTTAAAGCGGTGGGAAATTGGGTTTTATTGAGAAATAAAAAGAGAGGAGACACGATGAACAAGAGTCAAACATTTCCTTCATTGACCTAAAGTAGAACGATAATGGTTTGAATTTTCTATGACTGGAGAATCTGAACATTAGTTGATTGGTGAATTTCTAGATGACGGAAGAAGAGGCTATCCTTGCAATCATCCTGCTACCCGACAATCCAACCCCAGTCATTGCAAAGATACCCAAAGTTCCTATCGACCAAGATGGAAACCCTTCTGCGAATGCTGTTCACAACCTCCTGAGGCGTAAACATCACATCTTGGGACTCGACTACTTGCACCCTGTAGTCATGCAGAGATTGGTCAGCCTCACCAACGCTCAAACGGCATACACCTCAAATATGCATATCTTTGGATGGGGGGATCCCGAGTTGCCATTGCATGTTGAGGTTTGCAACAATGCTCCGGATTGTAACCGAGGAGAAGGAGAGGCATATTGGAGGGTCCCTATTCTAGCTATATGTATTTCTGATGATGCGCAAGCTCAGTTGAATGCAAAAGTAGAGGATACTGCATTGCTGATGGCGTATTTCCAAAGGTGCGTCTGATTAACTTAGGGCTGTTGATGGATTGCAGCTGACAATTCCATGCTATAGTAAAGCGCACCCTCATCCCTAGATCTTTTGCAAACTGCAGGAGTATTCTCGAGTCTCTACAGCACCAATGGAAACTAAGCAATAACAATAATATCATAACCAGTAGCTACCTAAAACTGATGTCAATCGTTGGCCAATATGTACATATACCAATTACCTTGAGATAAGATTCGGAAAGATCCGATATTCACAGTGTTGGTGCACAGCATTCCTATGGTCCTCATGTAGGCAAATGCCGCCTGCTTTTGGATCAAAGGCATGGTATTAAATTTGGCTTTCCATTCCTATGCCCCTTTGGAGACAACGAGATTCAATAAGAGTTAAGCTTACACCATTCATTGCAAGTTTCAGATAATAGCAATTGAGTGTTATAGTCAGGTATGTTGTAGGGATATGCTGGTAGGTATGGCGTAGGGATATGTAGGTAGGTACGGCGTAGGGATGGTTAGGTAGCTCCAGCATAGGGATATGTAAGTAGGAATAGCAATTGAGTCTCGTAGTTAGGTACGATGTAGGGATATGCAGGTAGGTACAGCATAGGGATATGTAGGTAGGTACGGCGTGGGGATATGTAGGTACGTATGGCATAGGGATACGCAGGTAGGCATGGCGTAGAGATATGTAGGTAGGTACGGCGTAGGGATATGTAGGTAGATATGATGTAGGGTATGCAATCGGTGGCAAAGGATTTGGAAGTAAAAGAATGTAATGAGAGAGTGCAATGGAGAAAGGAGCAAAGAATTAATTCAAATGGTAGGTAAGTTATCAGAATGATTCCATATCGATGTGGGTTCTTGAATGACGTTGGCCTATGGGTTCCTGATACGATGAGACTAAAGCTTGGGTGCTGGGAGATGGACAGTGATGGGTTCCTGATACGATGAGACTAAAGCTTGGGTGCTGGGAGATGGACAGTGATGGGTTCCTGATACGATGAGACTAAAGCTTGGGTGCTGGGAGATGGACAGTGATGGGTTCCTGATATGATGAGACTAAAGCTTGGGCGCTGGGAGATGGAACCACAGTGATGGGTCCCTGATATGACGAGACTGAAGCCTGGGCTCTGGAAGATGAAGTCAGGATCAAGAGAGAAGCAAACAAATGACATACAAGTGCGACTATGGTTTTGTAACCTTGATGATGTAACGATCGATGGATTTGCGGTACCTTTTAATGCTCTCTTGCGCCAACTCTGCCGTTCGAGTCTCATAGTAGTCGCCCCCACTTTTCCTTGGCCGGAGGTTGAGATTGAAATAACCAGGCTTGTCGAAAGCAAATTTAATTCGGATAAAATGGTTATAGAGGTTTGCACCATCTTTGATGTATTCTGTTCCTATAAGACTATCAAATAGTGGTGAGAATATAGAACATAGGTACGTACCCTCCAAAATATCCGATCTAGGGTATACGTCGTTCCATATGTAGTTTGGTGCTTCTTCCGCCCAGCTATAATATTGGCGCTTATCGTCCCAAGTTCGATCTTTCCATTTACAACGGTTTAGGATATCTGCAAGGGACTCAGAGCGATGAGTCTCGGATTTGGCGTAGTAAACTCCCATTCTTGTAAGGGCTTTCCACGTTTTATCCTTTGTAAATCCTAGTGGTACTAGAAAATCACGCATGGCGCAATAGTTCTTGTAGCGATCGTAGCAAGGATGATCACGTTCAAGAAGAAACTTGAGATCCTTCGGGTTGATGTTCCATAGCCCACACAGATCCTCAAAGTCTTTCGCTTGCACCACCACTGTATCTATCACCTCCACTTCTGAGTCTGGGGATTTGGAACGCTCGGTAGAGATGGCATATGGTTTCGACTTGTGAGAACGTGAAGAGCGATGAGGCTGAGAATGGGAATCTGAGGATCGAATTGCCTGTGGAAACTGCGATAATAGTTGTTCAGTGTTATTAGTGGGGGGAGCAAGACGTGCCAATCGAGTGGTGGAAGCAGGAACTGCCAATTGAACCAACGATGTCGTTTCTGTGGCCTGCAGATCATGGCATAGTTGAGCGAATGCTGGAATATTATTGCAATATTGGTTACGCACCCCAGAAGAGATATCATCGTAGCATTCATTACCCTCCTCAGAGGAGGTTGGCAAGGAGAATTGCGAAGCATTACTGACAACCTTAATATCGGCAGAGATGTCTAGAGAAGAGGGGCACTCCGCTTGAACATCATCGATCGAGGGTCCACCAGGTAGACAAGATATCTGTGCCGTATCTCCATTTGCAGCAGTGTCATGAGCCTGAGGAGACAGAAGAGCGTTCCAATCGACTGGAGAAGCCATGGCCGCATACCAGTCTGCTTGATGGTACAATGAGAGTATTGGATCTGGTTGAGATGGAGCTGTATTCTGAGAGCCTGGAGTTGGAGCAATATGGTAGCAAGTATAAGAAGCGTACACATTTACCTGAGGAAGTACTTCGTCACAGTTTGCATGGGCAATAGAAGCCTCAAGCGCTTCCCAATCAGGCTCCAGAAACTGCTGGGATTCAAGCAAATTGTTTAGTCCTAAAGCTTCCTCCCAGGTGGTGAAAGGAAATGGCAGCGGCCAGTCTAGGTTGGCTCCACCAAAGCTTGGAACGGCCGAGAGTGGTTGAAACAAAGTCGATGAATCATCGAGGTCTTCACTCAAATCCAGATTTTGAGGATCCTTATTGACCTCCACATCGGAGAGAACATCTGAGTTCTCCATTTCCAATGGAGCACCCAGAGAAGAAGAACGATAGAACAAGTGCGATGGAATGTAAGATGAAGTCAGGCACAAGACTCAGATGATCTCAAGGCGCACTTTGTGGGTCCCAGCGTAGTGCATTAATTCAAATGGTTAATTTGGGAGTGGTGGTGGCTGTGCTTTGGGCATGTCGGGGGAATGCTGCAGACGCTGTTGCACAAGCCAGTAGAAATCCTTCCATCACTGAGGCTGCGAGCAAATTGTACTTTATTCTCCATGTTCCAATGGATTAAGTTTAGTCCTTTCTGTATCCTCTTGCTCTTCTTTCTCCCAAGTTTAGCGGTCAACACAACCAATTCTATCAATTCAAATGGACTTTTATGTGCATTTCGAACTCATTATGAACAATTCCATGCTCTCCTTATTAGTGTTCACAGTGAAGAAACAGACCCATTTCTGTTACGACTTCTTGGCGAAGACTTGGAGGAGTTTAGTAATATTGTGAATCAGGTATTGATCTTGTATATTCTTTTCACAGCAATATCTAACTAATTACAATCGTGTTGAACTTAGAATGTGAATGTCTTTGAACAAGAAGAGCTACAAACTCTTCGTGAAGGAGTTCAGCTTATGATTGTAGATGTCCAAGCTCTTTACAACCGACAAGCAGAAGCTTCACATCATGGAAGGCCAGAGGTTATATCACAGGAACATAATGGTCATCGTGGACGTCCTCGCACAATAATCAACCCAGACTTTCTCTCTTGGGCTTATGCTCATCGTTCTACTTCTGGAATCAGTGACTTTCTTGGAGTATCAAGAGCTACTGTTAGACGTCGCCTTCTCGAAAATAATATTGCCGTATCTGGTATTGACCCATTCCCATCTTCTGCTGGCATCAGCACTAATACTTTCGAACACTCTGAACACTTGGAGGCAGATCGGGTAGATGACATTCTGGGTACCCAGAGTGAGAATCCTGTATCAATACCGGATGAAATATATGCTCAGGCTGCATCCATCGCCTCAACCTCATCTTCACCAACCTATCTTTCTAGTATTTCAGATAACCAGCTGGATGCACTGTTGGGCCAATTGAGGGTCTATTACTGCCGTGCAGGCATCCGTATGCTTGATGGAATGTTGCGTCGTCTAGGTCATATTGTTCCATATGAACGTATTGAATGTGCTCTTCTTCGGATTGATCCAATTCATCGAGTGTTTGACCGCATCCGCATCCGTCGTCGAGGTTATTCTGTACCAGGTCCCAATTCACTGTGGCACCATGATGGACATCACCGTTAGTTTTTGTTTCTAATCTACTGTAGATATTTCTACTCATTCCAAATGCAGGTCTTATACGCTGGGGTGTGGTAATTCATGGATTTATAGATGGCTATTCACGAATGATTACTGGACTACGAGCAAGTAACAACAATCGGGGTGAGACTGTACTTTCACTGTTTATGGCTGCAGCAGAGCTTTACGGAATCCCCTCACGCCTTCGTGGAGATCATGGGATTGAAAATATTTGGGCTGCAGCATTTATGGAACATGCCCGCGGGGAAGGCCGTGGATCATATATCTGGGGGAGGTCAGTTTTAATTTCTTGTCCTGTTTATCATCAAATACTCAGAGGGCTTCATCAACAGGTCTATCCATAATGTTCGCATTGAGCGCCTATGGGTAGATGTCAGCCACTATGTCAGCCAAACATGGCATGATCTGTTCACCGACCTTGAGCTACACCATGGCTTGGACGCTTCAAATGTAAATCATATATGGCTTCTTCAACATCTTTTCCTTGCAACGATCAATGAGCATCTATCTTTTTGGGCTGAATCATGGAACAATCATCGTATTTCCCAGCGCAATGCACCATCCCGATCTCCAGAAGATATGTTTGGGTTTGACATGATTACTAATGGTTTGCGGGGAGAATCCTTAGATGAGGTTGCAATGACTGATGAGGAGCTCGAGGTTTTTGGTTTAGATTGGGAGGGACTGAGGGACGAAGCACTGTTACGATCTTTGAGGAGGAATTATAGCAACGAGGGCTCTAGCTCATGGCTTGGACAACGGGGACCACCACCTGAATTAAACCAGGTTGTAGTCGATCCACCGCCTGATTTGTTCATGCCAGAGCAACTTGCTCATATGGATGAACAACTTCAGGGGTTTGCACGTGGACCACAGGTGGAAGATGTGGTACATTTATGGACTACCGCCCTTGCAATTGCAAGATCTACAAGCAGTAACTTATTCTAGATTTTACCTATCCTTTCCCATATTGTATCGAGAATTGTACATAACTTACCAGGAAGTCGTGAGGTCTTATCAAGTGTATTTACTAAGCTGGAGTATTAAACAAATGTATCGGATGTTCTTCAAGTTGCTAGTAGGTTCAATCTATGGATGTACTGGTGCATTAGGCTCCTGCTGGTGAAAGCTAAACTTACGCTGATGTTATACTAGACTCCCGCTGATGCTATTCTAGACTCCCGCTGATGCTATTCTAGACTCCCGCTGATGTTACGCTGGACTTCCGCTGATGTTACGCTGGACTTCCGCTGATGCTATGCTGGGCTCCCGCTGATGCTGCACTGGAATCTCACAAGTGTCATGCTGGACTCCCGCTGATCTCTTACTATCCCACGCTGGACTCCCACCAATGCCACACTGCATTCCCGCCCAGTACATGTAGAATTGATCAAACGAATGTAAGATGTCACAGAAACTCGCCATGCATTTGACAAACTGTACATGTACACTCTGTAGTAGTAAACTGTAAGCTAGATTCTGAACAACCAATATATTGTTGCTGCTTAGCTAGAATTGTCCCTCCTGACTTGAAAGCTGAGATATTGAATAAAACTCATGTCGTTGAGTAGGATGCAAACATCGTGAGTAGGAAATCGAGTACGTAGTCGAATTTTGAACGAAAACTGCCATTATACCCTACGAAAGATGTTTGTTCTTTTCCGGAAGCTTCTGCGCTCAATACAAATGTTGGCATCCAAACCCACATCAACATCAAGATTGGGCACGTTTCGATTCGCATAAATACCTACTAAGATATGGAAGCTTCCTAAAATTCCTATTCCCTTCAGGGGGTTATGTCACAAAGGACTCTTCTCCAAATGCATTACCCAGATTCTTCAGGCCTTCAACACGCATATGAACGCGAGAGTTAATTACTGATGTTGAGGTCCAGACCATACTGTCAAAACCAATCAACATCCCGGAGGATTTCAAGAGAAAAAGCAGAATTCACCAAACAATACTGTAACAATCCGAAGGCTGATAAATGGGAGTCATTCTCCCGAATCTTAGATATATGAGACGTAACTTACATCTCCCGCAAGACTCATCACAAAAGCAATGAGTCGTAAAACTGGATATACGTGTATGAGTGCTGCAAATGATCGAAACTTTTGCTCTTTGCGCACCGGTGATCACCTGGAGTTCATAGCGGCAAGTTGAGCTGTGGTCGATCATTCAGAGATGGACTTACAAGAAATAGTTTGGCTCCATCATTATGTAGAGAATCCAAAACATCACCATGCGTTTTATAAGGCCGCTCAAGTGCATTGAAAACTGTCAGTGAGATGAGACACAAGTCAAAGAGAAGCTGTGAGCGTTTCAGTGATGATCGACTTTCGTGAAAGACTGGTCGCATACCATTACACCCATCACGGCGGAAAAGAACTTCGGTATTCCAAGAATAGCGCATGCAGAGAATTTGGGAATATAGTGTACGAAGGCTATATGAAGAGGATTCATTTTCATCGCGGTCCAAAAGCGGAGTCCATACGAACACTGCACATCAATCAGAGCAAGGATTGCATTGGGAGTCAATGCGGCGATGAAGATAACGAACATAGTCACAAGAATCACAGTTGTACTCCTTCGTTTGTCCCAAGTGCTATATACACGAAGGATCATATAGACTATGGACCCAAAAATGATCAGTAGCCGCAATGACGAAAATGTTGTACTTACGCTGTGTCATAGAGGTAACACCGACTCCAACAAGAGAGAAAACCCAAACGTAGTTGTGGCATCTGTAGCGTAACAAGACATCGCTTGGATCATCCGATCATGGCAAAGAAGCATGATTCTTACGCCTGAAGAAAAGGCAATGAGCACCACAATAATATGCTAGAAACGTAATCATCACCTACAGTATCATCCAGTGTACTAGCTGTACCATTGAATACTATGAAACATAAAGGGCATTGAGGAACCGCTCTAATAAAGATGAGAATGCTCACCATATACAGTGTAACCCACTACTGCTTCGACGAAGTATCGATTGAGTAGGAAGGTTACTTTTTGTAGATGGTTCGCAGACTTTTTGGTTCTCCATATTGTAGAAAACTCCTCGTGCAGCGTAAGAAGATGATCATAAAATACAATAATCAAGGCCACGCCTGGAACACATAGGTTCAGGACATGGTACATTCGGAAGGCAAGATAGCAAGACCTGTCAAATACCGAGCGCGAGAGAAGACATAGAGGTCGGTTTCATGCAATTCCAAGACAGTGGCCATTTGCACTTGAGTTGTGGAGGAAATAAAATTTCTGTGAAAATGAACAGCAAACTGGATTCGCAGTCCCTCTTATAGATCCAGCTGAATGCATGCTTGATAGTAGTCCAGTATGTCCAGTTCTAACAATGTCGAAGATAAGACAAAGATGATGATGAGCTTGAATAACAACCATTGAATGGATATCCTTGAACATCGGCGACTAAGATTCTCACAGCTCGATTAATCATTTCAATCAGCGGAGGGAGCATCTCATCCCATTAGCAGATAGAGACCTTCGCTATACCTAGTTATATTACTTACATAGCTATTGAAAAAAAGTGTGAAGACGGCCCAGTTTCTCTACCCTCATCTTAGAAGTATCATTGTTTGATTTCCTTTTAGACTTTCCCTCCTTCGAAATATCACTGCTGGCATCTTTCAAATTTTTCAACTTCATTGCAATAATAGTAGATCCGTTCTCAACGCATACCTCGTTATGAGTACTCCGAGACTCAATCTTTCCGAGTCCGAGTTGATTGTGACTTCATAGAAATTGCCAGCGATAGAGTGTACAGAATTCAAAGCGATTTCTAAGTACGTAGTCTGAGTTAGTTCCTTCATTGATCAATATATCGCAGCGCGCCTATATGTTATATAACCGTCACGTGCGCTAAAAGCGCGCGCGTTTTCTTGGACCTGTTGTGTTCGCCACTGAATTCACCAAATTGGGTCTCTTCTCTTCCTTATTGACTATAATGTCAGACCTTCCTGATCTCTTACTTGCATCTCTTGAACCTCTAACCCGAAAACAAGCCGAGCACAGTCTTTCTGCCTACAGCCAACAACAAGGCTTTCTTTCTCATCTTCTTCGCCTCGTCTTAGATCAGTCACAAAACAAATCTGTACGTCTATCGGGGAGTGTCTACCTGAAGAATGTGTCAAAATCTAGATGGGAAGATGTGTGTATTTCATCTGACCTCTCTCGATGAAGCCTACTGATGTTCACCTTAGGATGTACAGCCAATCGCGGAGCAAGACAAAGCAGCTCTGAGGGCCGAGCTTGTACCAGCCATGCTAGCTCTTTCTAACCCCGCAGACAAATCTATACGCGCGCAAATAGCAGAAGCTGTTTCACTGATTGCTGAACTCGATTTCCCAACGCGCTGGGAAAATCTAATCGATGTATGTTCATTCAAATTCTGTAGTTTGAAAAACTAATCGAAGGTTTCCAGCAACTAGTCGCTTCACTTTCACCCACCGACTATAACATAAATATCGGTGTGCTACAAACTGGCCACTCAATTTTCCGTCATTGGCGCGCACACGTCCGTTCAGACCTGCTCTTCACGGAAATTAATTTGGTATTCTCAAAATTCATGACTCCGTTCCTGCAGCTGTTCAGACAAACAGCATCATTACTTACCCAACCTGGTCAAAGCAAAGATCAATACGCGCTTTTAGCTCAGAGTATGGTCCTGCTTGTTGACATTTACTACGACTTCACATGCCAGGATCTTCCTCCTTCAATTGAGGACACTCATTTGGAGTTTTTTGGTGCAAACGGAGGCTATTTCACAGTCCTCATGAGCTGGGATCCCGCTGAACTTAAGGGAGATTCTGAAGACACAACTGCATCCCTTCCATCCCAAATAAAAACCCGTATCCTCGAGGTCCTTGAACTTTTCATCAAACTCTTCCCAGAAACTCTCCAGACCTCAAATGCCGTGGAAACGTTCGTTCAAGCCGTTTGGTCTTTGATTGGGTCCAATCGGCTTCCGCACGTTTCTGACGACATGCTTGTGTCGCAGTCGCTCAAATTTATCTCGACAGCCCTCCGTTCTGGATTTTACAAGTCCACTATATTCTCTGCGCCGGGAATCATACCCACTTTGATTGAAGGAATCGTCGTGCCAAATACCACTCTCCGGGAGCACGACATAGAGCAGTTCGAGGATGATCCCCTAGAGTATGTTCGTTTGGACTTGGCGGTCAGTGCTGCTGGTACAGATACAGCTACTCGAAGGCAATCTGCGATGGATGTGTTACAAACTCTCGTCTCGTCCGGATACGAGGCAGAAGCAACTGAGATTGTAGGGGGGTGGATAAACAAAGGCTTGACGGAATACCAATCCAATAAGGAGGTCAATTGGAAAGCAAAAGATACCGCGATCTATCTTTTGACGGCTGTTGCTACGCGAGGTGTCACTACACAGGTACTTTTTAAAAACATTCTTTGTATATGTCTGCTGACCTGCACTTCATAGCAAGGAGTCACTTCGACCAATGCGCTGGTGGATGTCGTCAAATTTTTCTCCGACCACGTCTTTCAGGATCTACAAGCTGCTCCGGGGAGCGTCCATCCAATCCTGCAGGTTGATGCGATACGGTTTTTGTATACTTTCCGGAACCAAGTAAGCATATAGTGGACTTCGACTTCTTTGCTTGTTTTTTCCAAAGCCGACTTCGCGCTTCACCCCGACAGTTAACCAAACCTCAATTGCTTTCTGTTCTCCCTCTGCTCATCAAGCATCTGGACTCGGACAACTACGTCACATACACATATGCGGCGATCACTATTGATAGGATTCTGTTCATTAGACAGAATGGGCAGCTCTTGTGCGTATGGCTTTTTTCGTCTGTCAGCAAAACTGACTTGTATTCGATACAATCGTTACTGTAGATTTGCACAAGCTGACATACGCGATTTTGCCTCTGAACTTCTTGGAGTCCTGCTATCCAAGATTGAGCGGGCTGGTAGTGCGGAAAAGGTGGCGGAGAACGATCACCTAATGAAATGTACGTTCGGGAAGTCTGTGGTCTAAATCCCAGACAAGCTTACAGATTTATGGGTTTTATCATAAAGGCGTCATGCGTGTAATACTCACTGCCCGGCAATCCCTGACACCATCTCACGAACAAATCCTCAACCGGCTCGTAGCTATCCTCGGCGTCATCTCGAAAAATCCGAGTAATCCAAAATTTGATCAATATATCTTCGAGAGCCTGTCCGCGCTGATGAGGTGCGTAAGCTTCGCAGGCATACAAATTTGAACAGTTTCAGACGACGCACTGCTCATACAGATTCGTGACATCTGGATCTCCTGCGACGATACCAACGTTCGAAAATGTCCTTTTCTCGCCATTCACTATCATTCTTGAACAGGATATAGATCGTGGGCTGATTCACCCCCTGCCTCTTCATCCGCTTGATTTAACTTTTTCTCTTCAGAATATGTGCCTTATGTTTTCCAACTCCTAGCGCAACTCCTCTCTCTCCGTCCCACTTCTGAGCCTAGTCCAGCCCAATACAAAGCCCTGTTACCATATATTCTAACTCCCACTACATGGGTACAACAAGGAAGTATTCCTGGGCTGGTGAAGCTTCTAAAGGCATACTTGCAACGAGACGCAGCTCAGATGCTGAAAGAGGGGCAAGTAGTGTCAGCGTTGGGGGTTGTGCAGCAACGGTTAATACCGTCGAAAAACAACGATGTATATGGGTTTGAGTTGATGCAAGCTGTGCTCACGTTTGTGGATATGTGAGCTTCGATAAATCCTTGGTTGCCCACAGCAAAACGCTAACCTCTGCGCCGTCAAGATCTCCAATCAAGCAATACATAAAAACCATCATGTTAATCATCCTAACCCGGATGCAAAACAGCAAAACGGACAAATTCGTTCACCTCTTAACGCGGTTTGTGCTTTTCATTATGTCGGCGAATAAGGAAGGCCTTGGACCGGATTATGTGATTGAAATGTTTGAGAGCATTCAGCCAGGGTGGGTGCTTTAACAGCTTACACTCATCTTATATTGCTCACGTACTCTTTTCGTCATACGTTTAGTTTATGGGGGCAAATTTCAAACAACTTCGTGCTACCTCTGGTACCAAAAATGCCCCTCAAGGAACGGAAGATGACGGCGGTCGGCATGACGCGCTTGCTCTTCCAGAGTAACCTGTCTGTCCAAGAGCCTTCTGTGCAAACTTGGCAAGTCAAATATATCCTTTGCCTTTATCTGAAACACATACTCATTTACCTTGTTATGACACAGGCCTGCCGCCCTTCAAGCCCTCATAAAACTCTTTTCTGAACCCCAGTACTTGTCGCAATCCAAAACTACTGAGGATGAAGGTTTCTCTGGAATAACCGAAATCGATCACGAGGAACAAACTGCTGGATATCAAGCGGCGTACTCACGTTTGGCAGCTTCAGAGTCTGCTGAGAGTGAAATTGATCCTGTAGCGTATGTTAGCGATCCTCAGCAGTTCCTCGGGGAGCAGTTCGTTGCTTTTGGAAGGACGAGTGGCAGGACGCGTGGATCGAGTTTGCAGCAGCTTCTGAGCAAGGGTGATCCAGCGGTGATTCAGCCATTTGTGGGGTCATTAGCTGCTGCAGGGTTTACGATATAAGGAAAGTGTAACACGGTGTAATTTCTATCATAGCACAAAAGTTTGTTTTTTTCTAACGGCGTGCGTGAATAATGCTTGTCCTCATATAGTAAGTAAGATACGATCCACAGAGATTCAACGTATTGAGACGATGAAGAAATGAAATGCAACTAGCTATCCTCATCACTCCAAATCAGATCGTCCTCTTCGCTGTCGCTAGGAACAGAAAATCGTCCAAAGAAGGTCTCTGATTTTGGTAGTACATGATGCCTATAGCTCAAATCAGTAAGGCAATGTAATGGTTCTACACCCAACTTACTTGTCAAGCAGTTCTTCCACACCAGCATCACCTGCTTCCCAATCCACCCTGACCCAGTTATGGACGAGCTCGCCGTCTCGGTAGACAAGCATAGTAGGTAGCATATCGAGATCGACGTTATCTTCCTCATACGAGCTTTCATCTTCATCTTCATCTTTCTCTCCAAATAATTCGTCGTCGTCATTTTCCTCTCGGATAGATCTCTTCGATAGTCGCGTAGCAGATATCGGTTTCGGCTTCGAAGTGGTTGCAAAACCAAGCGCTGCAGCACGACACCGCAGGAATTTTGTATCCGGGTATACACGCGCTAGATGAGCAAGTGCATCGTCTAAGAGAAAACATCGATCTAATGACTGTAGATTATAGAATGATGAAAGTCAATAGCAATTCTTGATTGAGTAGTAGATGGCTCACAGGTTCATATAAATGAACAACGACCCATACACCCTTCTCTTCCTTCTCCACGGCATTCAAATAATTATGCACATCAACCTCTCGAAGATGACCAAACTTCCCTTCCCTAGGTCTACCGAACACATCCCTTCTCTCATTCTCCTTTTCCCGTTCCCTCGCCACAAGTTCGTCCACCTTCTCATCTCCGCCTTTCTCTCGTTCCTCTTCCAGAAAAGTCTTACCCCCTAAGCTGCTTTTCTCCATCTTCCGCCTGAGTTCGTCCATTTCGGTTATCCTTTTTTGTCTATTTATTTCCTCAGCTTCGTCTCGGTCACGAATGACACCCTTGACGCCTGTACGGCCTGGGCCCATGCCTATGGATTCTTGGTGCTCAGGCTCTGTTTCTGGAGGAAGTTTGAGCTCGTCGTCAAAGTTTTGAAGGTCTTCATCGTGCCAGCCATGGTCTGAAGAGGGAGACACTGATCTCGTCGGTGACGATGATCGTTCAGGCCCGTTGAAGAGTTCTCCAGAGAGTACCAATGCCTCAATATCTGCGTACTTTAAGTTTTAATAAGTCTTCTTTACAAACACATATCTTGAGTTCTATCTTACCATCTTCGTGAAAGGAATTAGGAGAAAGGAAGTGGACGGGAACGGAGCTAGACGGAGACAGAAGGGATAATCGAGAGACGCTCACAAACTACCCGCAAACCGAAAGACGCTGGCCCATGTGCATGAGCGCTTAAGTGAACGCTTATCTCGATTTCTACCTTCTTACCAGTGAGCAGGACGGCTGAGCCCTTAGAACACGATAAGGTAGGATGTATACCTCTTGAATTGACACTTTCGAGTCGAGGTAATTCGGTGCAGTCGTCCTATAATTCATTCAGAAACCTCTGATTCTCCTTCCATTTCAAATCTTTGAACACGAATTGAGATTACTGAATCTATGTACGCAAAAAGCAGCACATATCCAATATGCAGCATCGTTCAGCGTAACAACTCTGCACGATCTCCAATGACTATTTCTTCCGCAATATCACTCAAAATCGTACTCGCCGTAAGATACATCATCCTCCCCTCATTTGCTCGATACGAATCACTCTAAACAGGCCTGTGTTTTTCGAAATACCTGATCTCTCATCCAAAATAAGCTCCCACCTTCCATTTCAATCCAGCTCACTATTTACTCCAAAGGTATTCTCCATGGTACCCAAAAGCCAGAAATCCTCAGCAACCTCATACAAGGAACAACTAGAAATCGCTGTCAGAGCTCTCTTTGAAATGTCTATCTCAAGGTAACCTTTGTTGAATTGATGCTGGCTTCGAAGGGACTTTTGTGGCCAGTAGCCACCTTCCCTTGTGCGGTAAAGGTTCCTCTGGAAACCCCTACTTAATTTCCAGGTCGGATAATGCCTCTAGTGTTATTGTAAGCCTGAACTCGTTACAGATCTGTATCGGCTCATGTTCTCCACTCCCGCGCCGCTTTATTCTCTATGGGCGTTCGTTATCTTCGCCACCGGGAATTTAAAATTTCCTGAGGTCCACTAGATTTAACCATCCTTTCGTGGCGAAAAGAAAGGTAAGACAACAAGCAACATCGAGAGATTTTTGCCACTAAACTCATTTTACCCTCGTCAAGATATGTTTCCTTACTGGTGTTAAGGTTCCTGCCACCTTAATATGCGATCGAATTCCTTCTTCAGCATTTCCGTAATCGAAAGGAAGGAAGGAAGGAAGTTGCGTAAATGAAATTCCTAGTCAAATTTGATTTCCTGCTCTTCTTCTAACGTAAACCGTCCAATACTAGGTGCGGAGACACAAAATCTGCTGCTAGCGAGACGTGGTACCCAACACGGTTTCGCTGCTCCGTACATCCATGAACAGTAATTCCAGAGGCCTTCAAGCTCCATGCACTGCAGGCACTAACACAAGTTCATTACTACACACACAATCTCCATCGAGTATAGAGTATAACATAAATCCTTGTAAAATTCAGACTCAGCCTAGTTAACAAGGATCCAACCGTGAGGGCTGAAGGCTGCTGAGATCACTTAGCATGCTAATGATTTTGAGCTTACGGGGTAATCGGTTGGGGGGGTGATGAGGCAGTTCAGTTTCTGAAGAGAGCACTGAGTAAGTACAAGTGAGCTCCGGTGACTTGTACAGCTTATAGGCAGATATAGTGATCCGCATGTAATTTGCAAGACAGACGATGTATGCGAGTTGAAGATATATCTGGAATATTTTACATGGAGGATTGAGGTCCCTAGAAGACAGTTCTGATGGAGCTTGAGGGTTTCCGCCTCTGATGGTGGTAGCTTGAAAGAAAGTTGTCAAATAATTGCTCATGGCAAATCTCCGAGTACGTAATGCGTACATGATAACAACAACTTTTTGATAATAGCACAACAAAGGCTGTTTCAGCAAAAGGAAATTGCTCTGGCTTATCACAACGTAGCTAACGAGACTCAGACGGGTTCGAAAACTACTATGTATGATGGAATATGATTCGAGGGGCGACTGGATAAAGATTGTGGACAGAAGTAAGTAATCGGAAAAAGCTTTCGTCACGAAATTCAAAGGCTTGATTGAGAGGAAAGTTCATAAAAGACCTTGTAATAAACCTCGGAGAGCCATTATGTAAGTAGGTAATCAGTGCCACTGAGTGGTAGTCACAGTTACGTACGGCGTCCGGACCTTCAATCACCTAAATTTGGCAATCATTGATCACTGCTTTGTTACAATTTATTGACAGCTATTGTTCGTCCAGATAAATATGTAGCCACTCGAAAAATTTAAACTACAATCCACATTCACCTCAAACCCTCAAACATGTCCTCTCTACCTTCTGGAAGCTCTAGCATGAACGTGAAATTCGTGCACACCCAAGTGCCAACTCCAAACACCATCTTCGACGACATGCCTCCAAAGGAAGTCGTCAAAAACCATCTGCGTCCTATATTTGAGGAGCATTGCGAATTATGCAAAAAATCCAATACATCCGAAGAAACCCCTGCTGTGAGGCTGCGAAGATGTGGAAGGGTATGTTTCATAATCTATCTTGCTTGAGAAACTTGGATTGATAGTTGTATTCGCAGTGTAAACTCGTCTGGTATTGCTCTACAAAGGTTTGAATTTCGTGACCATCCCCGTGTATCCATTCGATGTAGTATTGATGTATGTCTTTCCGGCCAAATTATAGTGCCAACAAGAACACTGGTACGTTCTCTGGTATCTCTTGCAACAAGTTTGATTTATAATTGAATTCTATCAAGGCCTCTGCATAAATCCGACTGCTCCGATAATCCAGACGATGCAGAACTTCGTCGCATCGTCATGCGGATTTTGGCTCAGCGTCTTCTTCGCGGATTCATTGAGGTCTTCTGCGTCACCTCGTACGATATCCTCAAACCGAACCGCCCCAGTCGGTCACCTAAGCTGCCGTATCTTCTTCGTATAGACCTTGGGATAGAACCAGCAGAAATCAGCAAATTCATGGAGATATTCCACCAACAGACAGAGGTAGATTCCAATCCTCCACCGGGAATGGTCCAAATCAACGCCATAACGCACTCAGAGGGGTACGTCAAGGAGTACTTGAGCCGACCATACAGGAAAGATTCTAGATACGTGGAGGAGAGCGTCGACGACAACATGAAGTCAAAGAATGGTCTTCCTGTGATGATCATGGAGTTTGTCCTCAGAGGAGACGTGTCCTCTTCGGTGTCCATATTCACTTCATTGACGTCTCAGGCCATGGAAGTAGCTCGGAAGCGCCAACCGTACACCCAGCTTTCTTCAATCCGTGGTACATTCCAGGTTCCATTCAGTGCAGACAGCACAATCGAGTGAGCGTCCTTTCCTTCAGATCCAAAACACTGAAATTCATCGCGACCGTCTAGATGCTTGAATGGGTTGATTAGAGATGACAAGACCGACAAGTTCCTTCTTCGAATTCCTATGAAGCCGCACGATGTCGGGATCATCAGCGCTGCCGGAAGAAAAGATTTTAGTTATTCGAAAGCCGTCCAGTACTTGCTGATGAAAACGAAGAGAGATAGGATATACACCCCCATTGCATATAACTTCTCTTCTAGGTAGTAGCGTTCGATTGGCTCTCAGGCCGTTGTCTTGTAGGTTTCTGTATATTATATTTTGTGATAGTAATACAAAATTGCGAGATATGAAGGTGTTCTTGTCAGCGTACTTCAACCCTAAGAGAGAAGCCCAAAAGACGTTGAACCTGTGGGTGTTGATAGGCGCATTGAAGGCAGAGTCCGAGTCTTGGTACACCAAGCATCGGCCGCGGATGGCATGGTGGTGGTGGTGTGTTAGTACTATGTGGGCGCACGTCGCATAAACGTCCCTTACATATTGCTCAATTCCAAAATCACGCAAATAATAATCTAGGGTAAGAACCTGAATTTTCCGCTGAATATTACATGATCAATCTAAGCAGGTAATCTTAAACCCAGATTATCTGGAATAGCCAAAGTCGAGTCTATCTGGGTGCTTAAATGTCCACCGAATCCAACGGCCCCTTCCGAAGCGCGGAAGGCTGCTATGCGAGCCTCCACCTCGGGTCTAAAGTTTTTCATCAGACCCTGGATGGGCCAGGCAGCAGCATCACCAAGAGCGCAGATGGTGCGTCCTTCGACTTGTTTCCTGGAGAAGCACGCAATGAAATCAAATCCTTAGAAACGAGGGTGATATGAGACCATCTTACGTGATTTCTAATAGCATGTCAATTTCCCGAACATGAGCACGGCCAGTGACCATTCGATTCATCATGTTCATCATCCAGGTTGTACCTTCTCGGCAAGGAGTACATTGGCCGCACGACTCATGTTTGTAAAACTACCAAATTCTCGTTCAGTTAGAGTTTGACAGGGTTCTAAAGCTCTGGATAGTACCTGGGAGAATCTTGCAATGGCGGAGACAATGTCGGTGCTCTTGTCCATAACGATGACGGCACCGGTCCCGAGACCACTCCCGGCATCTTTTAGTGAATCGTAGTCCATCAGAACCTCGCCGCTCTTTTGTTGGTTGAGCACCGGAACAGAGCATCCTCCTGGAATGATCCCGAGAAGGTTATCCCAGCCGCCGATGACCCCACCACAGTGCTTGTCGATCAACTCTCTGAGGGGAATAGACATTTCTTCCTCCACAACACAGGGATTATTGACGTGACCAGATATACAGAAAAGCTTGGTTCCTTGATTACGCTCGCGACCGAAACTTGCAAACCATGCACCACCGCGCCGGCAGATAGTAGGTGCAACAGAAACAGTTTCGACATTAGCCACCGTTGTAGGACATCCAAATAGACCGACATCAGCAGGGAAGGGAGGTTTGAGGCGAGGTTTTCCCTGTTTCCCCTCCAAACTCTCGATCAATGCAGTTTCTTCACCACATATGTAAGCTCCGGCGCCTCTATGCAGATAGACGTCGAAAGCGTAGCCGCTACCACACGCATTTGGACCAAGAAGACCGTCGGCATAAGCCTCGTTGATAGCTTGCTGAACGTGAGACGCTGCTTGGTAGAACTCTCCTCGAATGTAGATGTACGCAGCGTTAGCATTCATTCCTCTTCCAGCAACGAGACAGCCCTCGACAAGTTTGTGCGGATCACCTCGCATGATTTCTCGGTCCTTGCATGTGCCTGGTTCTCCTTCATCCGCATTCACGACAAGATACCGAGGCCTGTATCCTCCATAGATGAGCATAATCCGGAGCAGGTGAATACTGTCAAGGCGTACCGCTTGTCGTCCTGCCAGTTTGGTTTGTTCATGAAACTCCATTTCAATCCTGATGGAAAACCAGCTCCTCCGCGACCACGAAGACCGGAATCTTTCATAGTTTGAATGATCCAAGCATCTCCCTTATTGAGGATATCCTTTGTACGATGCCAGTCGCCTCTAGACTGTGAAGGAGGGAAGCCCAAAGTTAATCCAAATAATTTGAGAAAATTAATTGCTATGCACCTTCGCGCCTGTGATTCCGTGGTCATGTTTACAGAACGCATTGGTGAAAATTCGATCCTGGTCTTTCAAACCCCCGTAACGACGAACAGGTGTATCGGTTACTGTCGCAAATGACCTTCGAGATTGTTGTGTTTTCGCGCGTAGGGGACGAGGAAGTCCTGAAAAGAGAGAATGTGGGTATTAATAATGGGAGTTTCGGGATACCAGAGTGAGCGATACCTCGAATGGATGTTTTGAGCATCGGGAACCACAACGACCAACGTTAAGATTCGGAACTCTGCCGTGCCGTCACGCGCACGACGCGCACGGACCATGTCACTTCGGAACCAATGAAATTCTCTATATTATACTACCGTCCGGCATAACTGAACTCGATAACCTCCATTTTCCTCAGGCCAGGAGCTTTCATTCAGAGGGACCTCGAACACAAGACCAGGATCAGCAACTAGTTGGACTTTTCGCGGTTTAGCAATTGATGGCGTGGTGTTGCCCCTTCAGGCCACGCCACGAGCTTCAGGAATCAGGAAGAATTTGGATATCTAGGTCTCATTGTTTCAAGGGGCTCCCCCATACTGTAAAATGTTTTGATAATCATGATAGCGGATAAGGATAATAGTCAGTGTACTTCCCGCGCGTCTTACTGATACAGAGACGGAAATGTCATGTACGTACCTTCGTAATTTTCACTCCCGCATCGCTCTCGAATCTTCTACACTGGACGACAATAAACTCAAGATCAAGCAGTCACAAGTGGCCACGGAAGTCCCCGATACACTCTATCTCATCTCTGAGTAGAATGCATCCCGCTATCATGTGAACCTATCCTTCGTGAATAGTATACATAGAACGGTTTCGATGTCTTTCATGTATTACTTAGTATAATACTACCATAGTAATACAAAGCGTCTTTTTCTCAAAACGTAGCAACTCGAACGTTATTGCTTCGCCATTGCGACCAAACCCGGTTGAACAACTGAGTATAAAATGTTGTCGCGCAATCCTACAGAGTCGGATTACCCGCGGATGTGTGTAAAAGCTTCCGGGACCAGCACCTTTGTATGGAGGCCATCATTGACAAAACCCCTGCAGCTAGACTTTTGAAGCGAGCACCTCGGCAGGCTCACATGCGAATGGATGTTGATATATCATGCAACCTCCATTATTTCAATCATATATACGCGTGGAACTGAAGCCGCTGCCGGGATCACCTTATGCATGCTTCTAAATCCAAAGTTGCCCTCAACTCAGCGGAAAATTCATAAACATTTTCCCTTGTGGTGCAATTGCGCGATCGCTTGATAGTTCTACCTACAATAATGTGTATGACAATCTTGTGTACTGGCTATCTCCGCCAATTGCAACTACACGGTGTTACATCTCAATCGACGGGATCATCTCTGAATAGCTCTCTGAATGTGTTTTTTATTCTGATTTTTTGGATATTGTACCTTGAGTAAGCTATTATGGGCCCCATTGAGTAACTCATGGATATAGTAGTGCCCTCACATGTACACAAAATTTAACGAATCATTCAAACAGAAATCGGATACATCTCCAGGTCCGAGAAGGTCAAAGCTGGTTTTACAGTTTTACATACTGCGGTGGCCGTGCAACTTGTCTGCTTCTTAGATCTGCAGTGGCGATCCGAATAATCGGGGTCTACCTTCAGCTTCATCCCTTTAGGTCTTCACATGCTCAGTCCTCCAATGCAGAAGTCATACATGGGATATTAGGGTTATTGCGTTGCATGAGGATACATAGTATTGGGATTCGAAACAGATTCACCACATCCCGCATAGGTGATATCAGTTTTATTTTCAATTTGAAAAATTTAGTTGATGACAAGTGAAAGAAGATACATGTAGTATACATGATTAGTATAACAATTCCGCGATGAAAATGGAGGGTACACAATTAATAGCAAACAGCGTTCACAAGTTCCATCTTCGCAGGAGGCTTGGATGCTTCAATCTCCTGTACCAAGGAAACGACCTGGAACCCAATCAATCAGCAAGAAGGGACTAGGTCCGGAAAAAATGAGCTTACTGTTCCAGCACATCCAAACGACAAAGAAAATCCCGATCCTCCCTGTCCATAGGTGTGAACAATGCGGCTATGAGATCCGTCTTTCCTGGGTGCGGTCTCCCGCTCAACTCTGACATTCGACCCCCTGAAAGGCCTTAAACCTTGGAGAAGGTCAGTCTCGTCGTCGTACTCAGCGTTCTCAAGTCCAGGGACGAAGGCGTTGCAGCGCTCGCGCATGCGTTTGATGACTGGGGTATCGACGGTCAGGTTGAGATTCCACTCATTGGGTTCCGTGATACCTGAGATCGGTGAGTATTGAGAGTGAGGAAGGCACCATCAGTTGAACTTACCGCCTAAGATCAAAATGTTGTCGTTTCGAGGAACAATGAAAACCATGTCTTCATCAGTTCCGTACGTCTCGTCGTGGGTCACCGCAAGAGCTTCTGTGAGTTTGGGGAATTTAGTTCCGTCATTCTTAACCCGGATGATTGCTCCTCGAAGAGGGTATACGGTTTCATCACCGGCCAATTCTAAGGCCGAAAGACCTGTCGCATTGATTATCGCATAAGCATCAAAGCGAGAGAGAAGATCTTCTTCCTGTTCGAGCAGACTTCCTTTGATACGTTCGGTCACGAAGGTAGCGCCTTTGCAACTCAAAACAAAGTGTAACCACATCATATAGACATCGGTATCCACAGCTGGAGAGAGCAGTTGATAGGCATCCTTCATCCCAGCTTTCTGGTCAACAGAATGGTGTTGAATAAGATCTGCGCTGCGCTTGAGTCCTTTGATCTATAACACATGAAGGTAGAACCATGATCTAAATCATTATGAGTAAAAAAAAATACGCACCGTATGCGACAAGCTACAGATCTCCTCCCATTTTTCGAGTTGATCTGGACGAGCTTCTAGAGGGGTGTCGAAGAAGAAATTGGCGATCCTCATTCGGACACCGTGGTCAATGCCGTCAGTTTCGCCTAACTTCGTCACGATTTGTTCGAAGATTTTGTAGGAAGTCATCGCCCAGCCCTTGGAGTGACACAAAGAAATCGCCTAGACAAAGAGCTCAGCCTCGCCGTTCAGTAAATATAATTCGATCCTCTTACATCTGTGTGCTTTCCACAAACAGCGGGAGGATATTCCCATCTAATACGATTATGGACGATCAACAATAAAATGTGGTCTCAAACGATTGATACTTACAGAGCACCAGCGATTTGAGAGGTGATACGGTTCTTGCGATCTGCCCAACGGTCTGAGAGTATGGTCACGTCGTATCCTTGATCCATCAAGGCCCACGCCGACTGTTGCAATTATTAATCGGGATGTACCAACGTTGACGAAAGATATGGCGCCTACCGTCATTCCGCTAACACCACCACCGATGACGAGGATTCGCTTATCTTTTGGTGCAGCAGGACTGGGGGTGCCAATGCGAAGTTGAAGCTCGTTGTCAACGGGCTCCAAGTAGAAGTTAGGCGTAAATGCTTTGGCGAACATTCTGGAAAACTGAGTGGATAGATGAGTGAATAAGAGCTGGCGGAGTGGATAAGAGCTGGTGAAGTGGATAAGAGCTGGTGGAGTAAACTGACTGACTATCCAGAAAAGAGATGGTTTTTATAGGGTGAAAGTAGGTATGTTTAAATGGCACGTAATTGAGGAAAGAGAAAACGAAAATAGCAGGAACTTGGCATTCAAGCTACATGGACCGCATTGCACCATGAATCATATTTCGTCCGTGTCAAGCCAATTGTCTGGAACATTCTGTTACCCCATTCTCCAAAAGGTAGAACATCGGGTTTTCATCCGTGTTAATTGAGTATGCATCCTTCCATCGACCGCGGGTCTTGCTGCGACGCCAACCACTACCGGAGTATGCGAGACCTGATCCGTGCGAGAGCAGGCGGAAAAATCAGAAACTGCCATTGAAGGGGAAACAACCATGAATACAATTCAATAGTCGACTTAATTGTAGATCATTTCCGAGCTTCCTGGCATTGATCGTCGAACTGACATCTGTCTGGTAGTTAAATTTTGGTTTCACTCAATCATCAAGCCGGCGTTGGTTAGAAGGCAGGAGCAAATGGTTAAGAGCGATTCCCTTCCCTTCGGAGTCCAAAGAATGTCAGATGGCCTCACCAACAATGACACAGAGCAGATCAACGTACACTGCCAGGGCGGGAGAGACACATGTGCATTCTGAGGTCTCCGGCGACGAACGGTCGTTTGCCAGGTAGTTCAAGGACAGCTCATCCTCTAAAGGACATATCAAAAAGAACCTTTCGAGGAAGCAGAGGTCGATTCTTTGACGGAGCATTGAGTTGCAGCCCATGCCACATTATGATTTGCCGACGGTAAATTTGAGCCAGAAGTTGAAAAGGATTGCAAAGAAATACGACATTGACCATTGAGTGTCTGGTTGCAGAATGACAAAGTTGAAGTTGAACGCTGGGTGAAGAAAAATTCGTCATCATTGATTATCAATGATTTCAGTCATGTGAAGACCGGGGTAGACCGACCTCTGGAACCTCATCCTCATCATCCTCATTACTCATTCAGATCTCCTACGTCCCCGCAAAACACAAGGGCGCTACGGTACCATATCCACACCAGCTGTGCGCTGATGACTCCTTTGTTCATCGCAGATATCTTATTTGTATCCTTTTGATTACAATACTCACTGAGAGCCTCAGACCAGTTCCATCCCTTCAGTCACCTGGGCGAGTCGAGAATCTCGACGTCTACGGTCTTCGACGTCCCGACGTATGTCAGATCCTGAGGCCAGGCTCTCTGTGACCTATCCCGCTCGCTGTCAGCGAACTCGGGAGGCTGAGACTAGACTTGGCCCTGACTCGGTGAATCCGCGCAGGTACGCAAACACATATAATGCTTTCTTGATCTGAAGTTCAACATTCTTGCTTCGCGCACTGAAATGAATTGCGAAAATCGCCCTGCCGTTTTCTTTGCCGTAGCCTGGGCCCAATTTATTTCCTAAAATTAACCTCTGGTATTTACATACACTGACGGTTCCAAGCACATTTGTGGAAGATGATTTCCTTCTGCCATCTGCGTGTATGCGTACGGTACATTGACAATTATTTAGAACTGTATCCTAATAACGGAGCATCTACTTCTCAAAATTTGAAGCGGGGAAGGCAAATCGGCGGAGTTTTGGGTCATAGGGAGGGAGTATTGCAGTTTAAAGTAACACCTTGACGATGAGATGAAATGCGTCAGTGAAAGCTTTGAAAAGAAGACCACTCACCACGGATGATTTCATTTCTTGTCCAGTATTACCCGATCGTAAGTACTTATAGGGATAGCCTGACCTGCATATGACCTGCATAAAGCAACATAGGCAGGCATTGCAACTGTAAACGACGAACAAGCCCCTTCCGCTTCTCAAGAAGTTATCCCACTAACGCCTCGTTCCGACGAGCTAGGTTTATATGAGTATGATATTTGGCTACCACCCGCGAACTCTTCCTGTTTTTTTTCAAAACATTTCGGCAATATTTCTAATTGCAGACGTAGCAGAAACATTATTGGATACAGGAACATGTAGACTAAATTTATGTAGGGGACGTTCGGCAAGAGTTGCAATTAAATTCTCTGGAATGGATAATAGGGGCTATCACAATAATGCCCACAGTGCTATGGTCTACTTTCATATCTCCCATGCAGCGTCAAATGCAATGGCGTCTTCGGGCTGTTCAAATGTGTAATTTGTGTTCAACGGTAGCGGCCAAATATGCGCCAGGCAAAGGTAGCTTCTTGAAATTCATTGGTTGAATCCGTCAGAACGAATATACTACCATTGTCAGACTACATGTGTGATATGCTTTATTTCCAGAAACCTTTCACTTGATATCTTTTTCATTGGCAGTAGAATACAGACAATCCTCCAAAGGAAGGCAGCTACGTAGATACATCGACACTGTCCCAATAAGGAACAACCGGGTTCCGCGTTACACACATTGTGCCTAATGTAAAGGATTTTTGAAAAAAATTCTGTACGTGCATGAATTTTCAACCAATTCTTATACAGCAGCAACGTGCCAAATTTGCAGCTACTCTTATGCACAAGTAGGATTGGAACGAGAGTATTACCAAAGGTAAAAAAATGACAGGGGTCAACGAAGGAACACTGATCTATACGGGAACGGAATCGTAGAAGACCAATTCGCAAAAAATGCTCGCAAAATTCAGCCAGAAGTAATGTATTCGAAGGTAAGTCTTCGGATTTCAACCTCCAAAAGTTGAATATACCCCCATTAGCCGTGAAAGCGTGGGTTGTCTGGATCACTCACCGTCTCCGAATCAAAAAAGGGTGCAAAAAGGTTGCAAAAAAATAAAGACCACCGGGAGTCTCTTGTGCAGATTGAGTTTATAATGGTATGCGGCAGATACGCATATACTTCTACTTCAGTCAAAGATGAAGTGCTTTACGGTCTCACGTGTGTAGTTGTTAGGTCCACCTCGCTTTGAGCGAACTGAAAAAAAACCCGGGCCTATGAAAAGTTTAGCCTCCCCACATAAGCCGCAACGTGGGTTGTTGAATTGCTCACCGTATCTCAATCATGGAGAAGAATTCGGGAACTTCAGGAGGAATCAGGAAGAGTTCGATAATAGAAAACCAAAAATAAGGACCTCCGGCCTCTGCGCACGATTAGGTTGAGGATATAGTAGTATGCGGTAAATACGCGGAGTGATTTGGTTTGTGATGCTTTCGAACTTGTTGTCAAGTTACAGTCCCAGATGCGGAGGGCCCTGGAGTTGAGTGCTATAAAAAACAGGCCTACATATGTCCCAGGAGCCTCAAAAAATTAGTCCGCTGATGATTGTTCTTTGCAACACTCTGTTGGTGACTCTACATGCCTCATGAAGTGAATCGTCCAAAAGGTGTATCGTCCTGAAGCACTGTGACCGTGCCAAATTCATATCTAGCTGAGCACATGAGATCGAAACTCGTAAAGTAATTCTTCTCGTATACTCCATTAGAGATTGGTATAATGATTTTATACGGGAAAAATAGGTGGTCAATTCATAACCATAGTACTTCCACTTTTCTGTTGACCGTACTAATAGACTTACAGGATCAGATGATGCCGCCAGGTCTAGGTTTTGACTAGTACGACAAAAGAGGTAAGAATTATCCTAGGTCACTTAGAGAAACGCCGTACCAGGCCAACACCTGCCAACACAATAAAGACGGGAGAAGCATACAGGACGTCTGAATATTCGGACCTCGATGTTCTACGTATTTGATGGACGCGGAAAGTTTGGAAAAGTTCAAAACAGAGGACGATGAAGCGCTCACAACTCTAAATGTAATTGGCTGTACGAAGGTAGGGACGCCGAAACTCGGGCCTCGGAATACACCGGGATCTTGCTTACTGTAAAGGGTAATTGATCACTCATTGGACACAGAGATCATTGGAACCAACTCGTACACTCTCCGTGACCCTCTTGTACGAACTGCAGCTCTGGCGTCTGCCGCGGCAACAAAATACGGTAAAATTTCTGTCGTTTAGAATTTTATCAGTCGGCCACTATCTCCACTGATGCGATTTTTGAAATCATGAATTCTGCTGCATCCATTAGTCTCTATGAAGTGGGCCATCGCGCTCCCCGCGTGGCACGTACGAGTCCTCCAGGTGGCCGGGCAAACAAAACATTGATTCTCACACTTGATAGAAATACTGATCATGGGGCACCCAAAAGGGTGCCAAAATAGGATAGACATAGGGTGTAAACTGCTGATTGGTTGCCTCCCTTGGGAACACACATCTAGCTTGTGGTGCTGCAGGCTAAGATCAGGATGATTTCCCTGCGTGCACCTGCGTGCACTCACATATGACATTGAAGAAAACACCGTTGCAAGCAAGGTGAATAGTCACATGGGAAAAGGCACATGACTCATTAGTCACGACCCATGAAAGGCAGATTGCACCCCCAGAAGGGAAGTTTGTCACGTTTTCCCACGCTCAAAGTAGCCATAAAGACGAATTCTACATTTCATTTCGGACTCGGTAATTAGTCTATTAAACACCATTAGCCTGAGTAATTTCGTTCTCTCTGATGACAGCGAAAAAACGATATCTTCCCCATCCACTCCAGTCTAAATCAAGTCATTTTCAAGAGGAATGGTACAATCGATCCCCTCCTGAATTTCGTAATTATTGCGCATCTCCAGAGCCAGTCGTAGAACAGATTGTTGAAAATGCGGGCTCGCGGTTTCGGATATAGCTGGTAGAAGTGCTGAGAAGTGATAACTGATACATTTGTGATAATAGTACGTGCGGTTTTCGTCTGATTGTCCATTCGTTCGTAATAACAATGATTCTAAAAGTCACACTGTATCCCTTCGACTCAACACAGTCAAGAGGTAAAAATTCTGCATTTGGGAGACTGCTTACCTTTCCATGCTTGCCACAGTATACGCAGATATACACCCTGTATCATGGTCTGTCAAGAACTATGCTCCTCATGATCCAAGTTCTCGTCTTCTACTTCTTTGTTTCCTTGCCTTGTCGGACTGTAAGGACGGGGATCTTCCTGTATCGTCGTAATTCAGCTGGGATCATCTCCAAAACTTCCATCCATAATAGAACGTCATAATTTTTTGCTGTCACCGGCGTGAAAGGCGAAGTTTGGGTTAAGTATTCTGTGAATGCGGTATATCTTGTCAATGTAAGACTGTGCGCATTGAGCTTCCTTGTTCAGCGTGATCCTCTCCACTTTCACTGTTTCTTCTCTAGTCAAGAGCGCAAGTGACCGTTGCTCAGTCCTCCTCTTTTGATCGCCAATCTGGTGTCTATGTACTGCGCTCAATTTGGTAGGGGAACAGTGCTGCTTGTTCAAAATGCATTGTACTAAGTTCTCTACTACAGAAAATATCGTCGTAAAATCATGAGCCAATTGTCCAAATCTGGAACTCATGGGTGCAACATGTTCAGAGTAGTACATTTTAACTACCTTTTCTGGGTCAGTTACGCGTTCCATGCGTATGCGATTTCAGCTTGACTCTCAATGTGATAGTTCGTCTCTCTACTGGGGACACACTCGGGACTCCTTTATCGCAAATACTAATTGTAACGACAGTAGTAACAATGTCCCGTATGCCTTATGGTATCGTATGTGTACCATCATGAATCCGGACTCGGCTGTCATCTCTATTTCAATCTTGCAGTCAATCTACCGCGTCGAGGTTCTAGTCCCATTTACACTCGATAAGAATGACTACGGATCGACCATTGAGGCCGCAAACACAGTCATGCGCTTCAAAAACCGGGAAAGATGGGTTTTGCCGCCGTCGACGGGGCGGTCACTCGTGTTGCCTAGCTCATCTCGCACGCAATGAAAAGTAGTCATACTGTGGGCTACCCCTCGGGAAAACTTTGATAACTTGCCTTCCCCTTCGCCTACATGTCGGGATGGTCACTAAGTGCTTCATATGTATGTGTCTGGACTCGAACGCTATCGATGACTGTACTAACAGTCGGCCTGATAAGAGTGTCTATCTCAATTAGAAAAACAGTCGTTAGACTCAAATCATTGATCAACATTCTCCTGTATACCCTTACTCCAATTGAGTCATGCGCGGATCCATAATGAGCTAACATATTCGAGACCGAAGCCAGATTAAATAGAACATTACAACCCACGTAAAGCAGTAGTCGTTGTAATAAGAAGGGACACAGAATATTACACATGGAAGAGCTTCCTCCGTTTTTCGATTAAGTTCCCCGTCGAGGAGTTCAGGAAATTCAAAGGCTCGAAAGGAAGAGACCGTACGTACGTCTGCATTATCCTCATTCAAGAGTTGATTCCGTCATTTTGGCCTTTTGAGACGGCACTTGTATAACTTGAAGACGAAGTGCTGTGGCCGGGGTCTTCAATTTACCGTCAGTTTGTTACCACTCAAAGTATAACCCCATACCAAGGATTCCTGTGACGTGGTGTGTGTTTTGCTTGCATTATAAATATCACTCCACCTTTCCAATATGTAAACGAAGTATTGTTAGATTTTGCGGCTACTGTGCTCGAGGCCGAAGCTGCGAAAATAAGACATTGCCCATTTTCAGAAAACAATGTGGAACGTCTAATATCAATTTTCCTCAATAGCCGGCTTGCTGACGATGAGATACTTGGATCCTAGAGAAGTTCCTTGTATGAGAGCACGTACGAGGTGGCCGGAGGTCCGAGAAAGAGGGGAGATGACGATCCGAAGGGTTTAATTGTCATATAAGGGTTGGAGGAGTCGAGAGTGTAACGTGGGTGGATACGAAGTAGCATACGCTCAAGGTCAGGCGGGATGAAATGACTAAGATTGTCTCTAGAAACACATGCACGTTGTACACATTGAGTAACTACACTGATCGGAGACAGCAAAACTATATATGAGTTCGAGGAGGACAAGTTGCTCGATATATCGTTTGCCCCGCTCTTGGCTCCGAAATGGTGGCCTGCGGCGGTAATACAAATCTCTTTCTATGTCCCTCTCTCTCTCGGCTTCGACGAGCAATCTATCAGTCTCATTAGTCCTCCTTTACCTCCAAAATAGGTAGAACTGAACAGACTGGACTCACCTTGCCGTTCCACTCATCCCCTTCTGGACGATGTGTTAGTCTTTGTCCCGGTTATTTATGACAGCAGGCGCCAGGGCACACACCAGTACTAAGCTAGCATTACATAGTACTGGACAAGTCAGAACGAATTGTAAGCGGGCTAAACACGGGCAAGGGTGGAAGAAGTGACTAAACGCGTGAAATAGCGCGTTATTCAAATCGGTACAAATCCTGTTTCTTCGTAGCTCTATCTGGTTCATTCAATTAATTATGTTGCAGTCTCAAGATCTCATATCTTGAAGCCCATGTCTTGGAAAAATGTCCCGATGGCAAAAATGTCGCGCGTAACCTGCGCGTAACACAAGCAGACAGAGAGTCAGTGAAGTTTTCGAAGCGACGTGTCCATAACGAATTAGGTACGGTAAGTTATAGGAAGATGTCTGATGGTGCCTCCTCATCCAGTCCCCACGACGTGTAGGATTTGGCGTAAGTCTAATCTAATGATCAAGGACTTCGAATGAGTACATGTCATTCGAGCTACGGTTGTCAAATCCAGATAGACTTGGTGATTGTCCGGGCAGCATTGGTTCCCAATACTTATTGAGCTGCAGTCTCTCTCTTCACCTTTCTCATCATTCAGCTAAAATTATAGTAGCTTGAGCCAGTCTGAATCTGTGCTCTGCGGACGATTCGGTGGCGTATCTGACAATTTGTCAGTTCTTATGGCAGTAACCTGAAAGAGTCCTGTACGGCTTGAGGTGTCTTGTCGACGCCCTTCGACAAAATACTCATCGATTGTCGCTGGACTATATAAACCCCACTGTTTTCACTCGATTCTCCCCAACTTCGATCCTATCCAATGGAGAATGCTAACAAGAAGCGCGTGGTCACCGCGAAACAGTATCATGATGCACACGAACTTCGACAATATTGCATCTGGCTCAAAACAGAGCACCCCTTGAAATGCTTCCTCGACGTCTACATGAACGCCTCCAACTTTTTTGACCAGTTTGTCATCACGAATGCCGACTGGAACGACGCAAACGAGTGCGTGATTGCTGCGTGTACCGAGCTTGAAAATAAACGACAAGGGAGGCATGGTGCTCCAAAGACGTATGAGTGGATGAGGAAGGAGATAGATTTAGCCAGACAGCTTGGCCGGACCGGCAATATAACTGTTGAAAACAGCAGATTCATCAGCGAAAAAAGCAGGCTATACATCCTGGACGAGATCGAGCGCCGTGCGAGCAAAGGATTGAGCTGGAACTCTCTCGGGGATAGTCTGCAAGGCTTGATGATTGCGCTCGATAAAGAGTTCGAGAAGTTGAGGAAGTTGATGAATGATGACAAGAAATACATCTGAAGATGAAACTAGATCAAACTCTGGTTAGTTTTCTCCTTCATCTACGCTATCTGGTCGCTGAGCGCTGAGTGCTCATAACATATTCCCCGCCAGTTGTGTTGGATATCAGAGTAGTTTTCGTCTAATGGAGATTCTGAGGTGAAGGTCCCTCTCAGATGAACGGGAAATTCTGGGGAACTAGTACGATGTAAATTACATACTACAATCAAAGGTTTCATCGATTTAGTCAAATCCGACGCCTACCAGGTGTGGATCCCGCATCTTCGATGCAGCACGGTCGCCGTTGTGTCCCTGTATGCGTGCTTTCATTACTATTAAAAGTCGCGAAGATGAACAAAAAGACATCTCAGATTCCAGGATATGCGTAGGTGTATGTGGGTGGTATGTCACGGTGTAACGTCGAAAAATTTTCGACAATCGGATTGCTGACAATGAGATACCCGAGTTGTGAGCTTTGAGTTCACATGCGATTGTAAGCCACTGCACCACCGTGCATGCCAAAAACTCGGCTCCTTCCTTGAGGGTTATTAAATATTATGGAATCAAAAAAACGGGGGCGCCTTTCAGGCTCCGACATTGATTTTTTGAGAAAAGCTAAATAAAAGTAAATTTACTTCCACCTCTCGTCAATGAAGGTAAACCTCAAAATTCTTCGAAATCTGGCCAATCCGCCGGACAGCGCCCCGCGTTCAACCATCTTAGTGCCGATGGGAAGGTTCTCCCCTCCAAGAGAGAAAGAAGGATGAAGAACAATCTTTGTCTCTTCTGCAGTGGTAAGCATCAGATTGCTGACTGTAACAAGCGCAAGGCTCAGGAGTCAAAGGGCCGTGCTGCCGAGGTTGAAGAAACCCCCGACACAACTTCTATACAGTCATCTACCATCAAATGGGACAAACAATGTTTTACCATGATCTATAGCTATTCTGGCTTTGGAATTTTTTGAGGCATGCATTAGGATGACCCCTTCAAAGTATTAGCTACTCAGATGAGCATGTTCTTGCATAGTCCCATTGTAACACTCAGAAAGTGTCATTTCGGGATGAAAAAGAAAAATGTTTTGATGATTGCCATTGTTAAACTCAAGATGTGGTCTTATGGCTGGGTAAACATAATGATATTATCATTCAACACATTTTCCAACCTTCTAATACTATGTATCATGGTATGGCAACATTCAGGTGAGGTGAAAAAAATTGAGCAGGCGGAAAAGCAGTTGAATTACGGCTTGATTACAGCAGATGAATATAAATAATCTCCTAAATTAGTTTAACTTACATCTTATCAGTGCATCCCAAATGCTCGTTTTCACTTGATAACAAATTTTCATACTGATTAGACCTTGGCACAACTATCCCTCCTTTAATAATATATTTAGGGTAGTAGTAGAAGCTTTGTATAACTGGTCTAATAAATGCCTGACATGCAAAAATACTCATAAGTAAGGTGTACATGATGAAATTTTAGTCGGAGAGTTTTGGTCATCCCAAATGGTGGTAGATGACTGTAGTTGTAGAAGAGGAATCGGAAAACTAATCTGCAGCTCTTGTTCCCCAGTACGAAATGGGAGCTGTGTTGATCAGGTTCGTACCTCACCTGGGGAGTTATACCTCAATGTGTCTGCTCTTTCTTCTATTGAACAATCTCTTGTAATATCATTAACTACTGAGTTCTTGTTCTCTGATTCGGCCATGTCGGCCAAACCTATTTCTTCTCTTCTCAAATTTTCTACTCTTGTTGATTCTGGTTCTACTAACTCTTTTGTTGATACTCATTTTGTTTCACAAAATTCTATTCCTATGACCAAAATTCCTCCTGTTAATCTTCAATTATTTGATGGTTCATTATCTTCTAAACCCATTACCGATATGGCAAATATCGCCATTCAGTTCCCTTCCGGCGAGCTGCTTCTATTGCCCTTTTATGTCACACATTTAGATTCATCTTGTAAAGCAGTATTAGGTTACAGTTTTTATCCCACTACAATCCATTGATTGACTGGGCATCTCAAAACATTACATTCCGTAACACTTCACATCCTGATTCTCCACAGATGTCTCTGCCTTCTGCCATTAACACTGTTGATGCAAAAGGTCGCTGTTCCATTACCGGAACTTTTGCCATTGGTTTTACCGACAATTCTAGAAACCCCTCCTGGGGATTCATTTTGCTCTTGCTCTTGCTCTCGGCTGAGGAGGCCTCAGCCTCTGTCATCCAAATTTTCCTTTGAACCTATCTACTCTTACTCCACGGTCTCTCAATTTACTGCCCAGCTGGAAGTCCCAGAGGTTGACATTGCACTTGTAAGTGCTGCAGTCTTTAATAGGGCTTGCAAGAATGCTGGTATGGAACCCATCTTACTTTGTGCTATTCACTCAGAGGTCACGGCCCGCGCTGCCAACCGCTTCCTGACCACTCCTGCTGTCCCTCCATTACCACTTTCTATTCCAGAAGAGTATGCAGAGTTTGCAGACATCTTCAACAAGATTGCTGCAGATTCCCTACCTGAACACAGACCTTACCATTTGAAGATTGACCTAGAAGAAGGCACTTCGCTGCCTCTCGGCCATATTTACCCTTGATCTGAAAAGGAGCTTGTAGCCCTTAAAGAATTTATTGACAAACAGCTGGCTACTGGTGCTATTACACCATCTTCCTCTCCTCATAGCACTCTGATCCTTTTTGTCCCGAAGAAAGATGGCAAACTTCACCTCTGTGTGGACTTCCGCAGTCTCAACCGTATCACCAAGAAGGACCACTATCCATTACCACTTTTATCAGACCTTCTCGACACTCCGAAAAGAGCTAAAATATACTCGCTCATGCTTACCATCTAGTCCAAATTGCAGAAGGTGACAAATGGAAAACCACATTTCAGACCCAATACGGCTCCTACAAATGGAAGGTTATGCTATTTGGCCGAATCTGCAGCATTCCAATGGTTTGTCAACGACATTTTCTCTGACATGCTAGATGTTTGTGTAATCATCTATCTCAATGATATTCTGATCTACTTTGATATACCAGAGGAACACCAAGAACAGGTCAAGGAAGTTCTTCGGCGACTTCTATTGCAACGAGGCGGGAGGCAGAAAGTCCGAGTATATTGAGATGACAGCAGCACAATGAAGAGGCACAGAAACAAGCACAAGCACAGATGAAAGGAATAGTGATCTCAAACAACAGTGGGATAGTGTCAGAGGCCAATCACACTAGTAATCAAAAGGGAATCTAGTTGCCCAATGACCAAGAGGTCGAGATGGGGAACTAAGATCTACTTACTGCTCTTTATATACTACTTCTGTCTAATGAGTAAGTGATTGTAAATAATGATGCGATATAGAACAAGAGTGAGGAATCGATATATACAAGTAATAGTGAGTCAAGAATGAATCATAACAAGCTAATCGATGAATAAGGACAAGTTGTATGGAATCATATGGAAACAAATGGAAGTATTGGGATGATCATGTGAACAAGTACAATAAACATGTGAAAAGAGATTGATGGGAACACACCACTGATGGCACATCAAAGGGTGCATCATGAGACTTCATGTTAAGATCATATATACTGGTAAGCCGGGCCAAGGGCCGATCAGTAACTGAGGTCGGAAGCTGTGGTGGGACAGTGGTGAAGTTATTAACAACACCACCATTATGCTGCTAGTCCCCAGAGAGTAGGGGCAGAGGTAAGGGGACGAGAAGCAGCCAAGCCAACATGGTGGGAACACTGACAACGAGGAGTGAACGTTCAAGTTCTAAGGTAGAGACAGAGAGTGTCAAAGGTGATACGAGTTGTCTGAGTTGAAGAGAGCAATCTAAGTTGATAATTAAACTGAGGAACTAAAGTACAGTACAGGCATATTTATATCAACCACTCGGCAGCTCGGAGCAAAGCGCCAGACTAACTAATAGAGGCTGTATATTTAGTATCGTCAGGGTAAGGAATAAGACAATAAAACTAGACTAAGGCAAAAGGGAATGTGTAGCGAGAAAGAACAATAAGATAAAAATTACAATAAGTCTCAGATCTTTGGAAAGCCAACACTGGTGGAGCACGCCGAGCATAGTCTTGACACTTCATGACAACTTCAGAAGCATTGGCTTTATGCCAATCCCAAGAAATGTGAGTTCAATATGGACACTGTTGAGTACTTGGGCTACATTCTTTCTCCTGACGGATTAACTATGTCCAAAGAGAAAGTCCAAACTATTCTAAAGTGGCCTGTCCCGAGGAAGGTTAAAGACATTCAGTCTTTCCTTGGTTTTGCAAACTTCTATTGTCGTATTACAGTGATATCATTGTGCCAATGACTTGGCTTACCCAGAAAGGTGTGCCTTGGATCTGGGATAGCAGCTGTCAAGAGGCCTTCAAAAACCTCAAACTCACTTTTACTTCTGCGCCCATACTGGCCCATTGGGAGCCGAATCACCCACTTATTGTAGAGACTGATGCTTCCGACTATGCCATTGCGGTGATTCTTTCCATCCAATATGCTGACGGTGAAATTCATCCTCTAGCTTTCCTTTCCAGAACACTTCATGGTGATGAACATAACTATGATACTCACAACAAAGAACTACTGGTCATTTTCGAGGCTTTTAGAGCTTGGCATCATTATCTGGAAGGTTTGGGTGATCCGGTGGACATTGTCACTGATTACAAAAATCTTGACTATTTTTCTACTACCAAGATTCTCACTCGCCGACAGGACCGATGGTCAGAATTTCTCCACCAGTTTAACATGGTCATTTGCTTCCGGCCGGGAAAACTCGGCAAAAAACCTGATTCGATAACTAGATGCTGGGATGTCTACCCTAAAGAGGGGAATATTGGCTACACCTAAGTGAACCCTCATAATTTCCGTCCTATCTTTACTAATGAATAACTCACTGCATCTCTTCGAGCTACTTTCCTAGAAGGCCCGGCATTACATAGATATTGAAGCTCTACACCAGGCTATCATTTCCGCCCTTCCGGCCAACCCGAGCTCTGTTGTTGGTTTGGAACTTGCCAAGAATCCTTCCAATGAATGTTGGAGCTTAGGTAGTGACAATCTACCATGCCTAGATGACCATATTTACATCCTGAACCACGGCGATCTTCACCTTTAAGTCCTTCGCTATTTCCACGGCCACCCACTCTCGGGCCATTTCAGCCAGAACCACACTCTAGAAGCTGTATGTCGTCAGTATAACTGGCCCAAGGTCAGAGACTTTGTACATGACTACATTACCTCTTGTACTATTTGTGGTTGCAATAAGCCTTGCTGTCATCAGCCCTATGGCTTGTTGAAACCGCTGCTGGTTCCGGCCCAACCATGGGATTCTGTGAGGCCCTGGCACAGAAGGCCTGCTCTGGTCTTACCCAGACTAGGCCTAAGCAAATGTGGTAGCTGCCTAGGCCATATGAGGAGGTATGGGGAGTGCCGGTACTGGTGAGGGGAGCGTAACCAGAGGTAGTTGTGGAGCTTGGGTAGACCTAATGGAAGGTCCTGGCAGTATAGAATGTAACACGTAACCACTGCCTTGATGTGGAAGGGGGGTGTAGCTGATACAAGTGGGGAGCTGTGGGGAGCTTAGGGAGCAATGAAGCAGAATTGGGAATCTAATGGGAGGTTCCAAAGGATGAAGGATGAATTGTAGAGCCTCGACGTAGATGGTAAGTCAAAGGAGAGGCGTAGACAATACAAGGATTGACAGAAAGAGGCCAGAGATGGGAAACAGAGAGGAGAAATAGAGTCGAGGTGAGACAGAGATAAAGGGAACAGATAATGAGGAAATATATGACAGTTGAGACATGTCAGGCCCTGTTAGCAAGTACTAGTAGACTGTACTAAGAGGGACCAAGCCAGGTAGGAAGAGTTTCTAGGTAAGATTTGACAATAACATGCTGGGGAGCTTCGAGGGGAGTCCCCAGCCTATATACTGTACATGAGGCTGTTAGGTACATATGTCATGTGGCTACTGGAGTTATAGGTAATATGTATCGTGAAGATCGTAAGGATGGTGCATAGAATATTGGAAACACATATAAGTGATGAACCGGAGGTCTGGAAAGGAAAGAGAAAGGTCCAGAGAAGCAAGGCATGACAGATTCGATCTCCATGGACTTCATTGAGCAACTACCAATGTCGAATGGCTACACAGCAATTCTAATCATTGTGGATCAAGCTTCAAAACAATCCATTTCCATTCCAACTTTCGACACAATCACTTCTGAACAATGAGCTGAGCTTTTTGTTATTCACGTATTCTCTAAGCATGGTGTTCCTAATTATGTTACTTCTGATTGTGGTTCTGAATTTGTTTCGGCATTTTTCTGGGTTCTTGGCAAAGCACTCTCCATGGAACTACACTATACCTCTGGATATCATCCGGAAGCCGATGGGCAGACCGAGCATGTCAACCAGACTCTTGAACAATACATTAGGATCTACTGCTCTTATCAACAAGATGACTGGTCTCATCTTTTACTGATCACTGAGTTTGCCTATAACAATGCTCCCAATGCTTCCACTGGTATTACTTCATTTTTTGCTAACAAAGGATTCCATCCTAATATCACCATTTGGCCCAAGGTCAACATGAAGTCTGATCTAGCCAGGGACTTTGTTGTTAATCTCGATGAACTCCATGTCTTCCTTTGAGAGGAAATCCTTCTAGCTCAATCTCATTACTGTCAAGACCATGCCTCAGTGGCCCGCCCCAGCACTTGGTATTCCAAGACCTATTGTTTATTGTTCTTTCTCACTACACATTTCCTTTCTGCTTAGTCTCTGCTTATTGTCTTATTCTTGACCCTGAAGGCACTATATGTATAGCTCCTAGTAGTTAGTCTGGCACTCCACTCCAATGTGCCGATTCATAGGTATAAATGTTTCTGTACTATACTGTAGTTCTTCAGTTTAATTATCCACTTAGATCCACTTAGATCCACTTAGATCACCCTCCCTCGTCTCTCTGTCCTCTGAGTCTTCAGGCTTGTCGCCTTGAAGTTCTCTCTACTCTGACCTCAGAACTTGTATGTTCTTTGGTTCGGTTGACAAGACCGTGCCTACAGGTCAACAATATAGAGGCTCTGTCAAGCCCATGACTCGGGCCTCCATTCCGCCGCTCGGTATTCCTGTCAAGCCCATGCCTCGGGCCCCCAGTTCGCCGCTCGGTATTCCGAAGATCCACCTTTATTGTAATCTCCTTATTGTTCTTTCTCGCTACACA